>PVKV010018015.1:17296-46077 GCA_004027835.1 Alouatta palliata | reverse complement strand
TTTTTTTTTTTTTTTTTTTTTTTTTTTTTTTTTTTTTTTGAGACAGAGTTTCGCTCTTGTTACCCAGGCTGGAGTGCAATGGCGCGATCTCGGCTCACCGCAACCTCCGCCTCCTGGGTTCAAGCAATTCTCCTGCCTCAGCCTCCCGAGTAGCTGGGACGTGCCACCATGCCCAGCTAATTTTTGTATTTTTAGTAGAGACGGGGTTTCACCATGTTGACCAGGATGGTCTCGATCTCTTGACCTCGTGATCCACCCACCTCGGCCTCCCCAAGTGCTGGGATTACAGGCTTGAGCCACCGCGCCCGGCTTCTAGCCAATTTTTAATTGCAGTCCCTGCCCATGTGAAACTAAGAAGCCGATCTCTATACTGAGACAAGTGTCCATAAGCCATCAGGACACGTGTCCAGAAGAGGGATCTGAATATATGATCTTACAATCATGGTGGAAGGGGAAGCCAGGAGAGAGAGATCATGTGAAGGAAAAACAGTCAAACATTTATAAAACCATCAGGTCTTGTGAAAATTCCCTCACTGTCATGAGAACAACATGGGAGAAACCACCCCCATGATCCAATCACCTCCCTCCCTCAACCTGTGAGCATTACAGGTCTCTCACTTGATACACAGGGATTACAATTTGAGATAAGATTTGGGTGGGGACACAGAGCCAAACTCTATCAGTTTGCTAGCATTTTGTTGAGACTTTTTACATCAAAATTAATGAGAAATGTCGGCCTACACTTTGCTTGCAGTACCTTTGCATGGCTTTGATATCAGGGTAATGTTGTCCTCACAAAATGAGTGAGGAAGTGTTTCTTCCTATTCTATTTTTTAGAAGAGTTTGAAAAACATTGGTATATATTATTCTTTAAATACTTGGTAGTATTTTCCAGTTGGTTTTGGGTTTTTCATTTGGGGGAAGTTATTGATTATTAATTTACTCTCCTTTATGATTCAATTTTCATAGGTTGTATGTTTCTAAAAGCATATCCACTATTTTAGATTATCCCAAATAATTGTCATATAATTGTTTATACTGATCTTTTATTAATCTTTTTGTTTCTATGGCATCAGTTTTAATGTCTGCCAAATATTACCTCCGTCTTTATTTTAATCTAGGTAAAGGTTTGCAAATTTTATTTTAAAGTTACAAAAACCCTCAGTTTCTTCAATATTTTTTATTCTTTATATATTCTATTTCATTTATATCTGTTTTAATTTTTATTATCCCCTTCCTTCTGCTAACACTGAGTTTAGTTTGTTTCTTTCTTCTAGCTTCTTGAGGTGTAAAGTTAGATTATTGATTTGAGAACTTTTTTTATTTTTTTAGTGTAGACATTCACCATTCTGAATTTTCCTCTTAGCATGAATTTTGCTGTAGCCGGTAAGGTATGGTATATTGAGTTTGGATTTTCATTTGTCTCAAATTTGTGAATTTTTCTTTGACCCATATGCTGTTGTTTAATTTCCACATATTCGTGAATTTTTAGTTCTTTTGCCAATTACTTTTAGTTTTACTTCCCTGTGGTTAGAGAAGATATTTGATATAATTTTAATCTTTTTCATTTTTTAAAGTCTTGTTTTGTTGCCCAACATGATATAGTCTCAAGAATTTTTCATGTACTCTTGAGAAGAATGTGCTCTGCTGTTGCTGGATGAAGTGTTGTGAATATATCTCTTAGGTCCAATTGATCTATAGTGCGGTTGAAGTCCTCTATCCCCTATGGATCTTCTGTCCAGTTGTTCCGTTACTTAAAGGGGAGTATGAAGATCGCCTACAATTATTATATCAATTCTTTCAATGTTTGCTTCATGTATGTGGGTGCTCCAATGTTGGGTGCATATATATTTATAATCGTTATATCTTCCTAGTGGATTGACACTTTTGCCATTATATAATATTGTTCTTTATCTCTTGTAACAGTTTTTACCTTAAAGTCTATTTGGTCTGTTATAAGTATGACCACTCCTGCTTTCCTGGGTTATCATTTGCTTTTAATACTTTTTCCCATCCTTTATCTTTTACCTTGTTTGTGTGTTTAAATCATAAGCAAGTCTCTTGCATACAGCATAGAGCTGGATCTTGTTTTTTAATCCACTCACTCTATGTTTTTTATTGAGGAGTATAATTATATTTAAAATAATTACTCATAGGGAATGACTTACTATTGGCATTCAAAGATTATTTGTTATAATTCTTGGTTATTTTGTTCTGTTTATTCTCTCTTGCTTTATGTTATTGTTCTTAAAATTACATCGTTTTTTACATTTTCTTTGTAGCCTTGTAGTTATTTTATGCATCTATCTTTTCCATTATATTTAAAAGTGATTTGCATATCACCATTGCCGTATTACAGGATTGTGTGTCTGTCTATATATTTGCCTTTATCAGCCAGCTTTATATTTACATAAGCTTCTCTGTTGCTGCCTAGGGTCTTTTTTCATTTCAACTTGAATGACGTCCTTCAGCGTTTGTTGTAAGAAAGGACCCGTAATAATGAATGCTCTCAGGCTTTTTTCTTCCTGGAAAGTTTTTTATTTTGACTTCATTTTTAAAGCAAAATTTTACCTATATATGGCATTTTACGGTCATTTTTTAGATTTTTCTTTTCTTTTGATTGGACCTTTTTCCCTGTCTCTTTATATTTTATTTTTATCTAAGATTTTCTTATTTCAAACAATAGCTCCCCTCTTACTCCTTACAGACTTTATTGAGGGAAAATCCTTCGTCTATCAGCATTGCTAGACATTCTGGTGGCCTATCAAACATTCAAGGGGGATGCATCTCCTATGGGCTTATGTGTTTAATTTCCCAGTTAGAGGTTTGCCAGTTTCTCTTTCAGGACCTAATAATTTCTTCCTCCTTCTAATATCTGTCTTCGGTACTGCAGGTTCTATGGTGCTATAAAAAGCCACTGAGTTCTCCTCTGTTTTCAGTGGCTTCAGGTTTTCAAATTATGCTGGTACCTTGTCAGCACTCCAACTCAAGTGAGGCCAACACATATCCTTAGGCAGCCTCCTGAAAAGCCAAAATGCTGTATGTTTTGTTCCAAGTTTCCCTTTTTTTCCTGAAGTTTGGAGCTGGGTGTTTTCTACTGATTGCACCTAGCTGTGGTAATTTGGGGCAGGGGATATCAGAGGTGAAAGGCAATGACTTTTCTTACCTGTTTCAATGCAGCTGTTCTTGGCTTTACACTTGCCTGCGATACTTCAACTACTTAACTGTTTTCTGGAATTCTCATGACAAATTTTTGAAACATGTATTGTTGCTAAGTCTGAATCTCTTGGGGGAAGGAAGTCTGGGGCTTCCTATTCTTTCATTTTGCTTAAAATTCATCAACCAATATATATTTATTAAAGAGAGAGAGTAATATTTGTGCTTTTCTGCTTTTATGTAAAAAGACTCAATAGATAGGATATTCCAGGCTCCAGGATAGCAGATTTAAATGAAATTTCTGTGTGTAGGTGAGAACTGTGCACACAGCCTATAAGAGCTTCTTAGTTTGTGCCAACCAGGCTTTCTAAAATTGATATCAATAGTTTCGGGGGAACAGGTGGTGTTTGGTTACATGGATATGTTTTTTAGTTGTGATTTTTGAGATTTTGGTGTACCCATCATTTGAGCAGTGTACACCGTACACAATGTGTAGTCTTTTCTCCCTCACCCCCTCACACCTTTCTCTTTGAACCCCTAGAGTCCATTGCATCATTCTTATGACTTTACATCGTCATAGCTTAGCTCCCACTTATAAGTGAGAACATATGATGTTTAGTTTTCCATTTCTGAATTACTTCACTTAAAATAATAGTCTCCAACTCCATTCAGGTTGCTGTGAATGCCATTAGTTCATTCCTTCTTATGGCTGAGTAGTATTCCATGGTATATATAAACCACATTTTCTTTATCCACTCATTAATTGGTGGGCATTTAGGCTGGTTACATATTTTTGGTATTGTGAATTGTGCTGCTATAAACATGCATGTGCAAGTGTCTTTTTCATATAATGCCTTCTTTTCCTCTGGGTAGATACCCAGTAATATAATAGCTGGATCAATTGGTAGTTCTATTACTAGTTCCTTAAGGAGTCTCCATTATGCTTTCTGTAAGAAATAGTCAACAGAGTAACCAGATGATGCACTGAGAGAAAATATTCACAAACTGTGCAACCGACAAAAGACTAGTATCCAGAATCGACAAGGAACTCAAACAAATGAGCAAGAAAAAAATAATAATAATCCCATCAAAAAAGTGGGCCAAAGACATAAATGGAAAATTCTTCAAAAGAAGATGTACACATGGCTAACAAGCGTGTGAAAAATGCTCAACAGCCCTAACTGTGAGGGAGACGCAAATCAAATCCACAGTGCGATACCAACTCACTCTTGCAAGAACTGCCATAATGAAAACATCAAAAAATAATAGATGTTGGAGTGGATGTGGTGAAAAGGGAACACTTCTGCGTGGCTGGTGGGAATGTAAACTAGTACAACAAAGACAGTCTTTTACTTTTAGCAGAACACAACAAAGAATCACTATATCCTATAAGAGACTAAAGGAAAAGAGGCCTCCTCAAGATTTTTGTGCCTTTCAGCTGTGTATCAATGTATTACATAATAATTTGAGGTGGAGTTATATTTTATAAGCCTATATTACATATTTAATGTCTCCTCAGTGGTATGTCTTTATTATCATTCCCATTTTGAAGATGAGATAAAGTTTTCATTGCGTAAATATGAAATATATGCCTATAAAATATAACACCACCACAAATTATGATGTAAAACATAGATACAAAGCTGAACTGGTGAAAATCAATTTTCTTTCTTCAAAGTTGTGTAGCATTTTAGTTACCAAAACATGATGGAAACCATTCATTACCTAAGCCTTCAGTAGATGTGTGAATTACAGAAAAACTACTTGAGAAATAAAAACAAAACAATTTTACAACTGATTTGCTATAATCAGCCATGTCATTAAACACAGGTGCTTACTGTGAAATGGCTTTCTTTCATGCAGATTCACTTCAGAAGAAAGTATAACTTAGCGATGCTCATCTCAACAAAAAATAAAACTATTTAGAATTAACATTCCATCGTACTGGTATTACCGTTTAGGTTATCATCAAGAGAAAAATAAAATAATTCTGTGTATTATAGGTGGAGAAATATTTTTCACACAAATCTTTTTTTTTTTTCTAATCACAGAGAAAATTACCGTTTTTCACGCAGAGCGTTTTTATGGTATTCCAGTAACTATCTCCATAGGGAGCTACCTGAAGCATTAGAAAAAGTTTAACAGCTCTCCAAAAAGGCAAGATTTTCTCTCTGCCCTTACCTTTCCAAGGAGCTACAATTTGCCAATATTTAATGCCCCCTGAAACTGGCAAGTATACTAAGTACAAACTAGATTATTGACACTTTATTATAATTTAAAGAATTTAGTTTAAACTTTTTTGAGTAAGATAATAACAAAGTTTTTACTAAATAGGAAGTTAAACTCTATTAAACTATTGAAGTTTATTTTCAAATGTTTTTGCTTTTGTGACATTGCACCCAACGGGAAAATTTCTATTAGGCAACAAATTTGGGAAACTGTGTTCCTCCTTCAGGGTGATAGACTCAGCCCTCTCTGAATAAGCTTAATGGTTCTTTGTGTTTTCATAAATGGCAATATTGCCAGGACTCCCACTGCCACAATCTCAGGTGTGACCTTCAGATTCTAGATCCAGAGCCTTTTCCAGCATTTCCACTTGAATGTTCCACAGGCTCCTCAAATATCTTTTGGTTCTATCTTCTGTCTCGGGAAACTGAGGGGCCTTCTTACAGACACACAAACACACACACACACACACCCCACGCTCCATCATCAGTATCCAAACAAAGCACAAAACACTCTCAAGTCCTGCTGGTTCTATCTCCTAAATTCTAAAATTGTACCCTCACTGCCCAGGTTTCGGCCCTCCTGCAAGATGTTGTCACTGCTCTCCCTTTCTTCTTTTATCATTCACCTACTTGGGTGCAAGCAGCCTGTAGCCCTCCTGTGACCAAAGCACTCTCTGTTCATAAGAGCTGTTCAGGGCACAGCCACTCCTCTCTGCTCCTTGTCACATCGATGAAGGCGCCTGGAACTGACTCCTTGATGATTTCTGTAGCTTGATCACAGGGCCAGCCTTGAATTTTATTCTCTAGCAACATGTAACTGTCTGATGATCTAAAATGCTTACTGCTTTTTCAAACTTTTCTGCATCCTGTGTACATGTTTTTAGGGGCACTTACCCTAATGCTAAACTACAGTGTGCCTCTCCTCCACCCCCAAACTGTGTTCCCTCACATTTGACGAGACTTTCCCAATGCAAATCCACCCCCACTCCCTACACTCTCTCCTCATTTCACAAGATATCTCAGAAACTCCCCAGATGGCTTACTCTTTGGGTTACCTACCCCCACCCGCTCTAGTAGCACCTCCATTACTGCTGTCACAGCCTCCCCTTCACACCTCATTGTCATTATTGGTCTATGTCTATATTTGACACTGGCAGAAATTCAATTATGTATTCTCTGTTTATTACTTGAGACTCAGAATGGTATTTGGAGGAGTTCTCAAAATTTCTGAATAAATAATTATCTTTTCTTATAATTGATCTTTTATTTAAGGACTTTTTTGTTTTCAATTGCTAAGCAAAATAGAATGATGAAAGTGAAGCTAGTCTTAAAAATAAAATATTTCCTAAGCATCAAGGAAAATATTCATGACACTATTGGGGCTTAGAAACAGTATCCCAAATGAGAATCTAAGCAGCAGACTCAGAAGCAAAAGTTTTTCTCTGACCTCCCCCTACCCTCCTGTCTGTCAGTCCCATTCTCCTTTGAGGTGTTATAGAAACCAGAATCCCTCTTCCCCAAGGTAGATCACAGAAACCAGAAGTCCATTTCCCCAAAGCCAGACATGAACCTAAAATGAATTGCTCCAACTTTTCTTCTGTCTGATCTGTGTAAAAACTTGCCATAAAGAATTTTCTAACCTAACTTGTTTTGACCATAGTACATAAGATGCCTGTTCCAGAGAGGGTCCTGCCCTACATGCAGAAGGAATGAGAGTTGCTCAAAGAGGGCAGGAAGAATCTAGATAGACTACCCTTTCTGGGTTTTCCCACTCAGTCTATCAGGTCATACTCTTTCATCTAATCACATTTTTACACACCTGTCTATGCTTTGTTGAACATATGCACAAAAGTGGACAGTTTCCCCTGTGCCTTTGAGTCTTCTTTCTGAATACTTCCATGTGTACACATTAAATAAATTCATAGACCTTTTCTAATTAGTCTGCCTTTTGCTAGTTGATTTTTCAAGGAAATTTCAAAGGACCAAATGGAACTCACTAGCCCCTGCAACACAATGGGGTTAGTGTGATTCACGTTTTGAAAAGAATGCATAAAATATTCTAATTGTCCATAGTCAGGAAGGGATATTGCAAGTGATTTTATTGTTGTTGCCACTGTGAATTCTTCTTGTTGCTTTCTGCAACTAAGCCACAGTGTTGATAAAGAAAAACTTGCCATAGGGAAAAACATTGTTTCTTTTCAACGATCACATGGGTCCCTGGCTGCCATATCTGTAACAAAAAGACAGACTAGCAAGAGAAAAGAATAACAAATGTGTTTATCAAAGTTTTACAAGACCTGGCAGCTTTCAGAAATGAAGACCCAAGGAAACAGGGAAAACTATATCGTTGTGCTAAGTCTGATTAAAGAAGTGAACAGTTGTGGAGAAACGTGATTGGATAAAAATGTATGATCTAACAGTAATAAAGTTGGGGAAGGGACATCCAGCCAGGCCTGCTCAGATACTTTTCTGTGTCCTCATATGACATGCCTCCCCCAGGTGTGTGGCAGGGTACCTGCCACATGAGAGCATTGGTAAGGAGAGGAAGTATTACAAACACAGCGAGCATACCAGGTGACAGCAGAGAAAGAGGTCTAACCACGAGGTCACTGTACAAGGAGATGGGAGGAAACCTCAAATTCGTCTCTCTGAAGAATTTGAGGCCAGGGTTTTTAAGAGTTTTGGAACGGATTGATATGTGAAGATCATTAATCGGCTGAAGAGTACACAGTGACGTCATGGGACAGAGAGATGAAGAAGCTACAGTCTCCTGCTGATCTTGTGGGGGTCTTCAAACTGGTTGCCGGAATTTGAAACCAGCACTGAAAAACATCGGTGATCCTTTATCAAAAGGCTGTGATTCTCAGGTCAAAGATCCTGTCTATAGGAACAATGGGGACCCACACAGTCAGCCTCTAAGGTTGTATGACGCACCTGCAGCCTGATCTGTGCATCTTGTGCTAGGCCTTCCTTGTATTGCTGTAAAGAAATACCTTGAGACAGGGTAATTGATAAGAAAAGAGATTTAATTTGTTAATTGATTCTACAGGCTGTACAGGAAGCATGGCACCACCTCTGCTTCTGAGGAGACCTCAGGGAGCTTACAACAGTGGCAGAAGGTGAAGTGGGAGCAGGAGTCTCACATGGTAGAAACAGAGCAAGAGAGTGGGTGGGCAGGTGCCACACCCCTAACCAGGTCTCATGATGACTTACTCACTACTGCGAGCACAGCCCCAAGCCATGAGCGATCTGCCCCATGACCCGAATGCCTCCCACCAGGCCCCTCCTCCAGTATTGGAGATTACATTTCAATATGAAATCTGGGTGAGGACAGATATCCAAACTATATCACATGCTTAACACTATATTTCTGTCTGGACCCAGAATGCAATTCTTGTCAAGCCTGTGGGGACAGTTTTAAGAAGAGGACAGAGGCTGTTTTAAGTCTTATGGCTTGCTATGGAGAAGAATTCTAGTTTCTACAGCCTTCTGGAGCAGGAAGAGGAATGGGAGAAAGGAGGGAGGGAGGAGGTTAGGAAGACACTTCTTGGGGCCTTCTAATCTTTTTCAGTTCAAAACATTCTGCATGCCAAGGCATCAGACCTTGGGGTGGGGTGTTCTGAGCCCTGACATCACTAAGGAACAGATTCTGGAGAGGATGTGGAGAAATTGGAACACTTTTACACTGTTGGTGGGAGTGTAAACTAGTTCAGCCATTGTGGAAGACAGTGTGGTGCTTCCTCAAGGATCTAGAAATAGAAATTCCATTTGACCCAGCAATCCCATTACTGGGTATATACCCAAAGGATTATAAATTATTCCATTATAAAGACACATGCACCTGTATGTTCATTGTGGCACTGTTTACAATAGCAAAGACCTGGAACCAACCCAAATGCCCATTGATGATAGACTGGACAAGGAAAATGTGACACATACACACCATGGAATATCATGCAGCCATAAAAAACGATGACTTCATGTCCTTTGTAGGGACATGGATGAATCTGGAAACCATCATTCTCAGCTAACTGACACAAGAACAGAAAATCAAACACCACATATTCTCACTCATAGGCAGGTATTGAACAATGAAAACACAGGGACACAGGGAGGGGAGCATCACACACTGGGGTCTGTTGGGGGAGGTCCAAGGGAGGGACAGTGGAGGGCAGGGTGGGAAAGTCGGGGAGTGATAACATGAGGAGGAAATTCCAGATGTAGGTGACAGGGGAATGGAGACAGCAAACCACATTGCCATGTGTGTACCTATGCAACAATCCTGCATGATCTGCACATGTACCCCAGAATCCTAAAGTACAATGAAAATAAATAAATAACCATCACTTCCTAGAGCTGATCAATGCCTTGGAATTGGCATAAAGCCTGGAGCTATTAGCCTATGATGCCCAGAGGTCCAGAGACTGCAGGCTTGAGACATAACTACGCAAAGCTTTTTTTCTCAGAATTTGTGTTTCTTAAAAGAATGTGGGTTTTACTGGCATTATATTGTATTACCTACTCCATTAATCAATGAGAGGACATCCTCTGACAATTTACAAACCATAACTCAAAGCTAGTGGAAAGGAATGACATATAAAATCATATTTGACAAATTGATGAACTATGAGAGAATGTGATTAAATTAAATTTAAAATCATGTTATCTAGTACTCATTTATGAATGCCATTTCATGATTAATATTGGTAGGCAAAAATTAGGCATATCCAATTTATTGTAAGTGAAACATTTAACGTTATCTAAACATATGGCTAGAACATACATTATATGTCAGAGACATACTTTTTATAATTTAATAGTTTACAAAACTTACAGCGACTTAGAGTGAGTAACTGTCAAAAGTAATTTTTCAGCAAAGGTAAAAATCATTACTCTCAGAGATATGAAAGTGAGCAGATGTTAAATAACTTATTTATTCATATGATATGAGCGAACGGGGCAAATGTTATAGCCTGTCCAAAGGAAAAGTGAAAACAGCACAAATTTATAGGAATAAAAAATGATGAAACAAATTGCAAATGGGACAAAACTGGTTTTCCTCCAATAAAAGGACTCAATTAAAACACTTACCAAAGTGGACAGAATTTGGATGTCTATCAGTTACTTCTGCAATTTGCAAAGCTTTGTTACATCACGCAAAGATTATGAATAGGGCTGGAATCCCATACCCCTCAAGGGTGTGCTATACATCATAGATAGATCTCCACTGAAAGCCTTTTTTCTCTATATAACTAACTTAGATTACAGAGTACCTAGCGGAAACAGGATGAACCCAGATTAAGTTTCCTCCTTAGCCCTAATTATTTATCACTATAATTTATACAAATTATAAACAGATGCTTCAAGTAACCGTAAAGTTCTATCATGTCTTTTTTGTGAGGTTTTCTCCTCTTGTACAATATTAAGTTTTTTGGTAGAATTAATAAAGTGTATCTTCTTATATGTAATCGTATTCTTTATAAAACTGTTATCAATGATACAAATCACTTTGTAACTCTTGCTTCTTTCCAGGAGCTAGTCATGAAAATTAATTGATAAAACACAAACAATTAATTAAAAATATAATATTTTCTACTTTATGTAATGTATTTATTTAGTTCAGGAATTGACAGTTTATCTCTACTTTTAAATTGTTTTCCTCAAAACAGATCTACTAAAGGAATTATTTCATAATAAAAAACTTTGTTACAGTTGAGGGAAAAACACTGGACTTGAAGTCCAGGGATCGCCATTTAGTTCCAACTGGGGCACTGACTGGCTATTCGGGCCAGTCAGTTTCAGTACGTCTCAGTTTATTGATCTAAATAAATCAATGAAATAATAAATTAATTAACTATCCTCTCAGACTCCTTCTACTTTTATCATTATACAAGCCTTTACAATAGGATTACCACTCTATAAATTTATTACTAGAGAATAATTTTTAAAAAGGGTAAGATAATGTTTCTTGAAAAGATGTAAAATAAACACCTGTTCAAGATTTCATACAGCTCATTAATGAGGGAATCTATAATATGTAAAATTTAGCTAAAAAGAGAAACCTAAGAAGAAACATATTTATAGATCAGAAATGCTAAAATAAATTTGCAGATGAATACAAAACTTGCTTTTCTAGGGGTAAGGGAGATCAGTCAAGAAAATTCAACCAGACTGAATGTATTTGCATGTCAATGGATAAGCCTCTTTTGCATTTTCTTCAATTCTCTACAATTACCAGAGTTGGAAAATAGCTCCAAGGCAATGAAAGGCACAGAAGCCCTGTAGAATCAGAATCAAAATTAGACAAACCGTTAGGGGGTGCTCTAAAAAATGAAGCATCAGTTTCCCCCCAACATGATTACATAAAAAACTTTAATATATCATTCTTATTGTCTAAAATGTGAACGTTTATGACGGAGATTTTTGCGTGACTTAAAATATAAATGTATACGGACAAAGATTCTTTGCTTGGCCAAATTTTAGTCATGCTTTTGAATCTTCTTCTAGGCCAGTCTGTGCACTTTCTTTCTTATAAAATCCAGTTTTAGCAAAGAAGCCTGCTAAATCAGTTCAGCAAGAACTCCTCACCCTGGATATCTGATCACCCTAAATATATTATTGGGTTCCTCATGTAACTACACTATGAGTTCACCTTGCTCACTGCCTAAACAGAGCCAATTTATCCAGACAGGGGAATTGCAATGGAGAAAGGGTAATTCACACAGAGTTGGCTATGTGGCAGGCCACGGGTTTATTATTACTCAATTCCATCTCTCCAAGTATTCAGGGATCGGCGTGTTTAAGGATAATTTGGGGGGTACTGGCTCAGAAAGTGGGCAGTGCTGATAGGTCGAGTTGAAAATAAAATCATAGGGAGTGGAAGTGAGTTCTTTTTGCTGACCTCTGTTCCTGGGTGGGATCGCAGAACTGGTTGAGCCAGTTCTGGGTGATGTCATCTGCTGCATCGGACTGCAGGGCCTGCAAAATATCTCAAACACTGATCTTGGGTTTTACAACAGTGATGACATTCCCAGGAGCAATTTGGGAAGATTCAGATTCTTGCAGCCAGAGGCTGCATGGCCCCTAAACAGTGATATGGAATCTTGTAGCTAATTTGTTATTCCCACAGAGGCAGACTGGTCCCCAGCCAAGAAGGGGTTTTTCAAGAAAAGGCTATTATCAATTTTGCTTCAGAGTTTAAAATATAGACTAAATTTGTTCCCGAAGCTAGTTAGGCCTACACCCAGGAATGAACAAAGACAATTTAGAGTTTAGAAGGAAGATGAGGTCTGTTAAGTCTGATCTCTTTCACTGGCATAATTTCCTCAGTGACAAATTTGCAAAGGTGGTTTTTCTCATTCTCCACCCTTTCCCAGGTGATGTCTATCCAACCTGGCCTGTGTTCAGGAAGAATCCACTTAGTTGAGTTTATCCAGAATTCTCCCCCTCCCCCAGTGCATCTTATTAGTAAATTTCCATCTACTGACCTCCACATTGTTCCTTGGCTATGAATTCCAACTTGCCCATGCTGTATTCACAGTTGATCCTTATTTCTCTCCCCACTGAAAGACCTGATAGTTCAAAAAATTTTTTAACAAGAGTCTGCTTTTTACTTTCAAAAGCCCTAACTTGTTTCAAATTTGATCTTTGTCCATTTTTCATCTCCCAGTAAATATGAGTTAAAATAGTGACTTGCTACAAAGAGAATGAAATCTGCATTAGGGCAGCCTGGGTTAACGTAGTTTACTCCATGACTATTATCTATAACTCTGTGCAAGTTACTTACATTTTGAGACTAAGTTTCTTAATATATAATAAATGTCAGAATAGTAACACCTCCCTTTAAGAGACATTATGAGTTTGTCTTCGTGGTTAACACAAATACATTTTAGTTATTTTGAGAAGCAGGGGAGGATTGAGAAAGGGGAGAGGAGGAACAAAGGGAGAAGGGTCAGAGGGGAGGAAGCAGCATGATTTCATGGAGACTGATGTTTTGGAGGAACACCGAAGTTAAAATAAAATTGGACTACTTAAACAAATAGAGAAAAATAAAGAACAGAACAGAATTATTGATTTAAAAATATGATGCAAATACTAAGTGCTGTGAGAAGACCAGGATTGAGGAAACCTGAGGATTTCCTTAAGATGGTCAACTCATATATGAATAAAGCCTACCTTATGCAAGCTTGGGGCTTAAACTCTCATTTCTGAATGAATTACTTTCAGTTGTGGGAGAGTACAGAGCAAAGGCCAAAGGATAAACTGAGTGAAACTAAAAGATACAAAGGCACCAGATTAAATATCCCAGCAAAATGTTTTCACATAAAAGGCAGTGATTTTGAAGGGCAGTTAATAATACAAGATTTTACTTAACAAGTTTGAAAAAATTGTGTGTCTGACATAAGTTTACGGTGACTTGCATAGCCTCTGAACTATGAAAATCCCCAGTTTACTGCATCTGCTCCACCTTGACGCTAAACAATGTGTTTTGGGAGGAAGACTATTCCTCTACCAACTTAGGGACAACTGATCTAAATCCTGTGAATTAACTGATGATGAGGAAAATTAACAGGAGAAAAGACCAGTTTTATTTACATGTGCACACAAGAGTATTCAGGAATGAGTAATACACTAGTCAAAAGTAAAGATGTTTGAGTGATACCTGTGGAAGTGGTGCAGCAGGTTTAGAGTTTCAATAAATAAAAGTGGAATATTGAAGGACAGGGAAAATGTGGCACATATACACCATGGAATATTATGCAGTCATAAAAAACAATGAGTTCGTGTCCTTTGTAGGCACATGGATGAACCTGGAAACCATCATTCTCAGCAAACAGACACAAGAACAGAAAATCAAACACTGCATGTTCTCACTCATAGGCGGGTGTTGAACAGTGAGAACACGTGGACACAGGGAGGGAAGCATCACACAGTGGGGTCTGTTGAGGGGCAATTAGGGGAGGAACAGCGGAGGATAGGGAGTCAGGGAGGGATAACATGGGGAAAAATGCCAGATATAAGTAATGGGGAGGAAGGCAGCAAATCACACTGCCATGTATGCACCTATGCAACAATCTTGCATGTTCTTCACATGTACCCCAAAACGTAAACTGCAATAAAATATATATTAAAAAAAAAAGAAAAATAGAATGCTGTATTTGTTTTTTTAAGTTAATCACAGCTAAAATTGTACTTCCTAGCAATCTTTTCCTAAACAGGAAACTCCCTTGGGGGCAGGGACAAGGGGCTGTTAAGAGTAAATTTATTTTGTGGAGGCTCTGAAACTGCCTTTGCAAAAATTATAGCGGTGAGATAAATCTAACATAACTGAACCCGTCTTGCTTCTAACCTCACAAGATAACTGGTCTTGCTCATTTGTGAAGACAGGCCAAGCTAACTATGGAAGGAATTTAGTTTATAAGTTAACTTTAAGGCAAGGATGATAATGGTCTATTTCCAATATTAAGGCCCTCCTTATCAGGTACTGAAACTGCCTTTGTAAAATTAAGGAAAAACCACAAGGTAAGAATTAAGGTAAGGGCATAAATTCTGCTAATAGGAATAATTAGATAACAACTAGTCATTGTTTTTTAATTTGTCTTTTTGTAATTGCTTACTACTCAGGAGTCACATAGCCAGTGGTCACAATATTTGTAACTTCCTCAATTGTCCCTGTAGATGACATAACGATTGTGAAACCTAAGACTTGTATTTGGAATATTTTTCAGATCTTGCATTCTGGTGGACCAACTGGCACACCTGAACCAGTGACTCATACCAAAACCTGACTTAACTGGTCCTGTGACCCCCATCAGGAACTGACTTGGCACATAAAGACAATTTCAACACCCCTACGATTTCATCCCTGACCCAACCAATAAGCATTCCCCCTGCCCCAGTCTCCTGCCCACTAAACTATTCCTGAAAAACACTGAAAAACATATCCCTGAAAAACATATACACATACAGGGATATGTTTATCTCTGAAAAACATATATATACATTTGAGAAAGAAAGACAGGTTCATTATAAGCCGTTAATTCACAAGATTATGGGGACTGATCAGTTTTAGCATCTGCAGTTGGTAAGCTAAAGACCTAGAAAAGCTAATGCATAGTTCCAATACAAGTCTGAAAAAAAAAGAAAAAAATAATCAGTGTCACAGCTGGAAGGCAATCGAGCATGAGAAATTCCCTCTAATTAGGCGAAAGGTCAACATTTTTTGTTCCTTCAGGCTTTCAGTTGACTGGATGAGGCCTACCTACATTAGGAAATCCAATCTGCTTTATTCAATCTAATGATTTAAATGTTTAATTTTAACACCCTCACAGAAACACCTAGAATAATGTTTGATCAAATATCTGGGCACTCCATGGCCCAATCAAGTTGACACATAAAATTAACCACCGCAAGTTTACTCCTTCTCACCATGACATCCATACGTATCTCCTTACGCCATGCTTAATCTTCAAATTAAAACAAAAACAAGGTCCTAATTTCATCTAACACGATGTAGCTACCCTGCATACAACTGAATCTGCACTAATCCCTTCCCCAGAAAAGAGGGTAAAGCCCTTGAGTGATGTCTGCTCTTTTCTTTGATATCCCATAATGTCAATGCAATGATGCCAAATAAACAATATTCAAATACTGAAATATTGTCAATACATCAGATGTTACATAAGAGAAGAAAGCAAACGTGCTTGTTTTATATGTGCTATTGACTGAATTGCATTCGATCCTCAAATTTGTATGTTAACGGACTAACACAAAATGTGACTATATTTGGGAACAGGGCCTAGATTAAATAGGGATAATTAATGTTCAGTGAGGTCGTAAGAGTGAGGCCCTGATGCAGTAGAATTTGTGTTATTTTAAAAAGAGACAGTGCTCCCTATGAGGATGTCATCTGCAAGCCAATAAGAGAGTCTCACCATGGCTGGATCCTGCTGATGCCCTGATCTCAGACTTCCAGCCTGCGCTACCTTGTACACATTTTAGTACCCAAGAAGTTGAGTGCTTTTGATCAAATACCTAAACATGTGGAAGTGACTTTGGAATTAGGTAATATGTAGAGACTGGAAGAGTTTTGAAGTGCACATTAGAAATATAAAATTATGGACAATTTTGATAATATCTCAGAAATAACATTTTTGAAATTGAAAAAATGATGATTCTTATTATAAAATGGCAACCAACTTAGTTGAACTCTGCTTTAGATTTGGTTGAAGGCAGAACTTAAGTGATAATATTAGATATTGAGCTGAGGGTGATTTTAATCAAAGTGTTGGAGGAACAACTTGGTTTCTCCTGACTACCTGTGGTAAATGTGAAGGGAGAAAGATGTAAAGAAGGAATTGTTAACGGAAAAGAATCTGATCTCAAAGATTCAGAAAATTATTAGCCTATACATATTGCCAAAACTGTGAAAGCTTGTTCTCAAGACAACATAAAGAATGTGGTGAAACAACTAATTGATAAACAGATAACAGGTGCAACTTATGAAATTAATCAGCCATCTCAATGGAGGCCAGGAATAGAGATGAGAATATACCAGCAAAGATGCTACAGTTTGAATTAAAGGAGACAGAAACAGTGGGATGGAAAGAAAAAAGACTGTTGGACATTTTGGATGCTACAGAACTGGAATACAGAGCTATTGGCTGTGAATGGGCAGTGTTCCTCAAGGAGATGGATGAATTATTTCAGAGGCAATTCAGATATCATCAAGGTTGTCATTTCCAACATGGGCCCAGTGAGCAAGGCTGTTTCCTCCTCATTTCAAATGGTGGGATTATCTATCTTGATTCAGTAGGGCAAGATGACCCCTCTCAGCACCTTAGGGGCAGAGTGATGCCTGGATGAGTCCCCAAGTCCCCACAGAGTGTTCCAGGGGAGGAACTCTTACAGAGGGCGATGGAGGAGTTGCTCTGAAGGGCCAGATGGATGGACCACTCCAAAGAGCACTGAGAGTGATGCTGCGATGATACTGAGACAAAGAGGATTATGTTTTAACCTTGTCTAATGACATTCACCTTCCTAAGTTTTGGACTTGTTTGGAATCTTTCATTCTTTTCTCCTTCTTTCCCCCCCTTTTGTAGTGAGACTTTCTATCATATGCCTCTCCACTGTTATATTTTGGAAACACACAATTTATCCAGTTTAACAGTTTCTAGAGAAGAATTATGTCTGAGGATGAATTACACCTTGACTCTCACCCAGATCTGATTTAGATGACATTTATAGGGGACTTTGAACTTGAGACTTTAGAGCCCAGAAATGAGTTAAGACTTGGGGGCTGTTGGCATGAAATAAATGTACTGTATATGCAAGAAGGGCACATATGTTGGGGGGAGCACAGGTGGAATGCTGTCAGTTGAATAGTGTTTCCCCCAAAAGTTATATCTTCACTTTTTAACCTCTAATTCAGTGAGAAGGCCAAAAAGGAGATACTTCAAGTTAAATGAGGTCAATGAGGGTAGTTCTTTGATGTGATAGGACTACTCTTCTTATAAGAAGAGACACAGGAGAGCTGACCCTTTGTCCCTCTATGCCACATGAGGACACTATGAGAAGATTGCCACGTGAGGACACAATGAGAAGGTTGCATTGTATAAGCCAGGAAGAGAGAAACAGACCATTCTGACACCTTGATCTCTGACATCCGGCCTCCACAACTGTGAGAAAACAAATTTCTACTGTTAAAGCCACCAGACTTGGTTATTTTGTTATTGTATGCTGAACTGACTGTATATGTACATATGTATGTATATATTATCTATATTTCATTATATATTTATCACTATATATTATATATTACATATAATGATAAATATATAGTAATTATCATAAATACATAATAATTATAAACACATAATACATATTATTATAAATTCATAATTATATATATATATGTGAACCAGAGCAATGCATTAAAATGAGGAATATGTTGCCTCCTAAATCCAGATAGACTTTCTAGGCATTATGCCTCTTTTAAATTGTAGAAGAGAACACATGAAACAACTTGTTTTTCATCTTAGAAAGAATACCTTGATATACTCACACCCCTGGACTCCTAGTTTTATTGAGATGTGTGGTCCCTGAATTGTAGTTGAACTTATTTCTCACCTACTCATTGACATGCAAGTGATTTATCAATAATTACAGAGTAGCTTCTATGCATACTTCTCATTTGCTATGTCCAGCCAGCATTACACTTACATGTATTATATTTTACTAATATAATAATATAATATAGACAAAGTAAAAAGAAAAGGAGAAAATATTTCTGCCAATTACCTTCCTCATTTCTGTAACTAGTCATTTGACCATAGCTGGTATTTATAAATACCTTCTTTACTAGCCATCCTGTATTTCCTTTGCCTTTAACAAGGATCTCAGCTAGTCATGGCTGTTTATCTGGTAGGACGACTCGAACCTTCATTCTTGAAGGATACGACCCATTAGCAGGCCTGCCTTGATTGGGCTGTTATAGTTTCCCATTGATCTTAATTACAGGGCATAATACTAAAAGACACCCACAGGGATCTCCTGTATTTTTCTTACCACTATTGTAGAATAGTAGTCGAATTTTCTCCTGTCAGTCATGATCAATCATTCCACTCAACCCAATAACGTCCTTGTATTGCCTATTGAATCAAAGGTTTGAGAAGTCCAAAGTGAGTGGGTGCAGTCTTAACTTTCAGTTCAATAGAATCATTGAGTATCCTGGTAAAGAGGTTCCTCACTCTGGAACTAAGACTTCTAGGCTAGCAGAGCGTAAGACCATTGGAAGAGAAAGCAAAATTTTTGTTAGTGGGTAATTAAAAGTAAGTAGTGAGTAGTGACACCCCATCCCCATCTCTTGATACCTGGACCTGTGAATCCTAACTTACAGGAGAAACAATTATATGTTAGACACCTATTCAGAGCATACACAGACTTATTTAGAGCCTTTCCTTAACCTTGCAAAGTAATGCCATGCACCTGTAGCTATAACTGAGTCTTCAAAGTCCATCCCATAGTTCCATGAAGCCAGCTCCTTTAGGATGATGGGAAACATGAACCATTAATTCCACAAGCATGGACCTATTACCACACTTAATTTGCTGTGAAGTGAGTTCCTTGATCAGAATCAATGCTCTGTGGAACACATGAAAGAGACATTCAATAAATTCACAGTTAGAATTTTTGGCAGAAGCATTGCATGCGGGAAGGACAAACCCATATTCACAGTAAGTTTCTATGCCAATAAGAACTAAATACTTCCCCTTTCATGATGGAAAGGCTCTAATGTAATAGAGCTACCACAGGACAGCTGGATGATGACCCCAGGGAATGGTGCCACTTGTTCCCTGCCACTGGCAGACGGGACACTCAGCAGTGGCCATCTCCTGGTCAGTCTTAGTGAATGCACATCCATATTGTTGAGCCCATGCATAATCTCAACTTCTTTCATCATGATCACTCTTTTCTTTTTTTTTTTTTTCTTTTGAGACAGAGTCTCACTCCCTCACCAGGCGCCAGGCAGGAGTGCAGTGGCACGACCTCTGCTCACTGCAACCTCCGCCTACCAGGTTCAAGCAATTCTCCTGCCTCAGCCTCCTGAGTAGCTGGGACTACAGGCGTGCGCCACCATGCCCAGTTAATTTTTTTTGTGTATTTTTAGTAGAGACGGGGTTTCACCATGTTGGCCAGGATGATCTCAATCTCTTGACCTCGTGATCCGCCCACCTCGGCCTCCCAAAGTGTTGGGATTACAGGCGTGAGCCACCAGGCCTGGCCATGACCACTGTTTTCATGAGCAATCACAGCAGTGGATGGGGAAGGAGGCTGACTTGGATCCACAGACTGGGTCATCCCATCCATTTTATTATTAAAACCCTCCTCTGCTGAGGTTACTCTTTGTTAAGCATTTATATGTGACACAAACACTTTTACATTTTTTTTGTCCATTCAGGAGTGTTCATGTACACGCCTCTTCCTCAAATTTCTTTGCCACCAATTTTCCAACCATGTTTCTTTCAAGTCCTTGATAATCCAGCCAAGCCACTGGCTACAACTCATAAATTGGTAGATAATTGCACATCTGACCGTTTCTCCTTCCAAGCAAATTCACAACCATGTACATTGCTTGTAGATCTTCCCACTGTGATTTCCACCAAAAGAATTTTCCTTTACCACAGTCCTTCAGAGATGTCCCAGAGAAACGCAATAGGGTAGCAGTTGTCAACTTTTTTTTTTTTTTTTTTTTTTAGATGGAGTCTCGCTCTGTTGCCAGGCTGGAGTGCAGAGGCACAGTCTCGGCTCACTGCAACCTCTGCCTCCTGGGTTCAAGCGATTCTTCTGCCTCAGCGTCCTGAGTAGCTGGGATTACAGGCGCGTGCCACCACACCCGGCTAATTTTTGTATTTTTAATAGAGACGAGGTTTCATCATGGCCAGGATGGTCTCGATCTCTTGACCTCGTGATCCGCCTGCCTCGGCCTCCCAAAGTGAGTTGTCAACTTTTAAGTGGTGCCTGCGTAGCTTGAAGAATGATTTCTAAACTAGGTTCAGGTCTTCTCTCCCTCTGTCAACTTATTGTAGGGAACTTCCCTTGAGCCCGTCAATACAGAATGGGAGGAAAAAATGTAGTGTACAGGAGTGAGGACAATGGGCATTTGGGATTCTTTTTCAAACTACTTGTTCTATGGGCCTGCTCAGAATTTGATAATGGAGTGTTGCTATGCATGCCAAACTTTATGATTTGGTGGGTCAGATAACACCCAGTTCACGACAGGCATGTCAGGTCACATGGTAACCTGAAAGTTCAGGGTTAAGCAATGAGTCTCTTCTAAGATTCAACAGCAGGCCAAGAGCTGTCTCTCCAAAGAGGTTATCCATGGAGGATGGCAGGTCCTTGCTCCAAACTCCTGAGGACTTGTTGTGTGATTCACCTCTAGGGGCCTGCCAAGGGCTGCAATCAGTATCCCTATCTGCCACTACTCTTTAAGCACCACAGAATCTGCTGTGTTTTACGGCTCAAGTGGAAGAGCAGCTTACACAGGAGACGAGACGGGTGGCATAGCTTTCTCCTGTTTGGGGTCTAACTCAATACCGGCAGCTTTTTTGGGTCATTCAGTAAATGGACCAGAGTGATGCACTGAAATGAAGAGTATGTTACCTCCTAAATCCAGATAGGCCTTCTAGGCATTGTGCCGCTTTTAAGTTGCAGAAGAGACCAGATGAAACAACTTATTTTTCACCTGTTAAAGAACACCTTAACATTTTCACACTCCTGGACCCCTAGAAGTTTTATTGAGATGCATGGTCCCTGAAGTTTAGTTGGACTTATTTCTTACCTACTCATTGAATTATTTACCAATAATTCTAGAGTAGTTGCTATTCATACATCTACTTTGCTGTGTCCAGTCAGCATGCTGTTAATATAATGGACTAATATGATATTTTGCAAAAGGAAAAGGCAATCAAGATTCCTGTGAACCAAATTATGACATAGGGATGAAGAGTTGATATATCCCTAAAATATGACAGTGGAGCTGTGTTGCTGGTCTTGCCAGCTGAAACCAAATTGCTTTTGTTGGTCCTTATAGACAGATATGTATAGAAAAAGCATTTAGCAGATCAGCAGGTGCATACAAGGTACCTGGCATGTGTTAATTTGCCCAAGCAATTAATCCATGTCTGGTAGAATTTTCAGTTGGATCTGCTACTTGGTGAAGCTTACAGTAATGCACCGTCACTCTTCAGGATTCATGTGTGTTCTGCACAGGCCAAATAGGCAAGGGAATGTGGTGGGAATGTGTTGGGAATCACAAGCTTGCATCTTTTAAGTCTCGATCATGGCACTAATATCTAGACTCCCTCTAGTAACAGAGTACTGCTTTTGTTTTCCTCTGTTCCCAGGTAGAGGAAAGCGTGGTGCTCCCTCCTGGCCTTTGCTATTGATGTACTTTCAATGCTATTGATGTACTTTTTGATGTTTGTTCCCTCCAAATCTTATGTCGAAACATGATTCCCAGTGTTGGAAATAGAGCTTAGTGGGAGGTGTTTGGGTCAGGGGATGGATGCCTCATAAATGGCTGGGTCCCCTCTCCAAGGCAATGAGTGGGTTCTTACTCTGTTAGTTCACATGAAAGCTGGTTGTTTAAAAGAACACGGCATCTCTCTTACTCCCCCTCTCACCATGTGATACACCTCTTCCCCCTTCATCTTCTACCATAAGTTTAAGCTTATTGAGACTTCACCAGAAACAGATGCTGGCACCACACCTCTCCTAGTCTGACAACAAAAACCTCTTTTCTTTATAAATTACACAGCCTCAGATATTTCTTTATAGCAGTGAAAAATGGATTACTACACTATCAAAGTAAATATCACTCCACGAGTTAGGGAACCAATGTGGGGGTTTTGCCAGCTGTTAAATGTGTGTACTCCAATTATGCATTTCCAAATTGAGAGGGTAATCACAGGGCAGATTTGGAGACCAATGGCCAACCGTGAGATGAACCTCAGCTAAAAGTCCATTGATCACCTGACCTCTGATGTGTGGACTACAGACATATTTCGGTTCTCCTGGGATTAATAATATTTGAGATCCAATGTCCATTAGTCCTTGATATCCAATTATTTCTTTTTCTTAAGGCACTATTCCTCTGGTAAAAGGCTGTAGGTCCATTTATAGAAGGCTGTGAGAAAGTTCACATTGTAAAATTTTTATTGTGTACTGGGGTCCTTCTTCAAGCAGTTCTGGGTCTGTAAACTAGCTCAAGTCTGAAGATTAAGTAAAAGTCTGTAGTTCTCTTTATGATTTAAGCAACATTTTTTGCTGACTTAACAAGTGCATTCCTGTTTCTACAGATCAACTAACAATTTAGCAATTTTTCTATCTATTTCACTTTGACAGGAACACTACCACCAGCTAGCCAGTGCCATAGGTCTGTGTGAATCAGATTATTCTGATTGCCCCTTTGACTTGCTGTTCATTATAGTAATCACATCCATCTTACCTTTAGAGGCTGAGTGCTTTCACTTAGCCCCTGAAGCCCTGAGATCGAAATATTCCCACTGCATTTACGTTTTCCCATTTAGCAACTGAAGTCCCCACTATAAGATATGAACTATGGAGAAATGTGATTACAGAGCTCTTCCAGCATTCTGGGGCTGCCCTCACACATTTAGTTCTCATAGTTGTACTAAGAAGTATGTCCTATTAGCTCTACCAGAGTGAAAAAACGGCAAACCCACTTTAACATTCCCATCTCTCGAGGACTCTGGATGGGTTTGCACTGTTATCTTAAAGACACAATCCTGAACAGCAGCATCTCAAATGTTAAAAATTCAAAGAATCAACATCCTTAAAATCTAAAAGCCCCAAAATCACAATCTTGGAAAATTCAAATCCCCCCAAAATAATTCTGGAAATAATAACTTTAAAATGCTTTAAAATATATTTATTTACATTTTAAAGCTAGTAAAGGGAGTAAAGAATAAGGGAGTTCACCTGATGAGCATAAAAAACACAACTTCATTGGCTACTTTACACAGTAAAATCGGCAATAACAACATATATATTTTTGCAAGCATAAACACTCAGATATACCAACTACAGACCTGCAAGCCTAACAGTTATGAGCAGGTGAGCCATATGCATAAAGAAATAGGTCAAAATGTTTGGTAACTGTGGGCACCCCGGTCTACTGTGACAGACAGCTAAGACGTTTGATGACACTGACCGGAGCCTCCATAGGTCACTACTGCATATGCAGTTAACCAAGGAGCTCAGATCTTCAGAAATTTTATCTTTCACAAATACAGATTTACGAAACGGGCATCTCTTCATTTGTTGATGTAATTTCAACTTTTATATTGTTAATTTTTAAAAAGTCACACATTTATAAATGTACAGAGGAGACTTTATTTCTCATAAAGATTGCCATCTTGCAGGCCAGGAAGCCTGACAGGAACTTTGAAGGAGGAGAGATTGGGGCAGGAGTTTCCTGCTAAACAAGGAGGTTAAACATACATATTCAGCACGTTACAGTGGGAGCTGTGAATATTCATGACGGTAGTCCTGACATATGCATATTGAAAAAATATGCATATAACATACAACCCATGTTCACTTTGGGGTGGACACTTAACACTGAAATGTATTACAACTAGACCCTGTATGTCAAAAGGTCTTTTCAGAACATGAAGACACACAAGTGCCCAGTCTCTATAAACTGGCCAAAACCAGTTCACGGTCGGTGGTCTTCTTCTCGGAAGGAAGTTACTGAAATCAGTCTCTTGTCCAGGTAAAGCTGTAGTCATGATTAATGGAACAGGAGCTCTGTTATTTACCGTCTGTGGGCTGGATAAGCTGTACTTGTTTTAACATTACTTATCTCGAGGCTGGCACTTGTTTAGCTGCTGGAGAAAAAGAAAAACCTTGTGACAATGAGAACATACTTGGTTTTTTAAGTGTAGAGATGTGTGACTTAATCCTTGCCTGACATGGCCTGAGGTTCTATTTATAGTTTGGTATCTTATTGCTACTAAGAGTCTGTTCTGTAAGACTTTTTAAAAAATGTTACTTTAAATTCTGGGATACATGTGCAGAATGTGCAGGTTTATTACATGGGCATACATGTGTCATGATGGTTTGCTGCACCTGTCAACCCATCATCTAGGTTGTAAGCCCAACATGCATTAGCTATTAGTCTCAATGCTCTCCTTCCCCTTGCCCCCCACCCCCGACAGGCCCCAGTGTTTGATGTTCCCCTCTCTGTGTCCATGTGTTCTCATTGTTCACCTCCCAATTATGAATGAGAACATGTGGTGTTTGGTTTTCTATTCCTGTATTAGTTTGTCTTATCATCTCTGTTTTATTAATGCTGGACAATTATTGTGTTTAAACCATAAAAGGAAGAGGAGTATAATAGGGCTTGTCTGACCTCCCATCCCATTGTGGCTAGGAACACAGCCTTAATGTTTTCCTTCTTCTTGGCCAAGGAGTCTGTTCAGTCAGTGGTAGTCTTAGGATTTTAGTTTTACTTTACGATAAGCACACACACACAATGCTTGCAAACTCAAGTTAGTGATTCCATGACTTTCATGGGATCAGATTTACAAAAGTGAATAAAATAAGTCAGAACTCTAGAAATCATTATGCAATTTATATCTCCAGCATTGAAAATGATATGAAGAGAAAGTACATAGCATAGCAAATTGACATTCTGTGTGAAGGGACAAAAGTCATACGTGATTGAATAATTTGGCAGAGTGAATTTCCTATATGTTTTGCCTGCAGTTTCATTTCTTCTATAATCTTCAAAACATTTATTGCACTTGTATTTAGACAGTGGTTGTGATCTATAGATTTAAGTATATGCTGTCCATTTGAAAGTCTGGTCATTGTGGCCACTGCAATTCAGTGACTTTTTACTTTTGTAGTCCTACTAATAATTAGCTTTTAAACTTTTATCTTTCACCATCAAGTAGCCTGATAGACTTAATTTATCACAGCCTTTTATAAGGAAACAATTTCACAGATCTTTTCCATTGTGTTGTAAGGAATACAGAAAGAGGAAATGATATTCAGCTTCCCTAATACCCACTCTGTACTAGTTAGGGTTCTCAAGAGAGACAAATCAACAAGGTATGTATATAGATATATGACAGGGGATTTATTAGGGAAATTGACTTACATGATTCTGGTGACTGAAAAGTCCCATGACAGGCTGTCTGCAAGATGGAGACCCTGGGATGCCTGTAGGATGGCTGAGTCCAAACACAAAGGCCTCAGAACCAGTAAAGCTGAAAACATAACTTTCAGTTCAAGGACAAAAGCCTGAGAATCCAAAGAGTCACTGACGTAACTGCTACAATCCAAAGAATGGTGAGCCTGGAGTCCTAATGTCCAAGGCAGAAGAAGAAAAGTCTGTCCCGGCTCTCAGTGAGACGAACTCACCTTCTCTATGTTCCCTTTGGTCTTTAAATATATGTATATAATTGCACTTTAGGTTCTGGGGTACATGTGCAGATCCTGCAGGATTGTTGCATGGGTAAATGCAAGGCAGTGTGGTTTCCTGCCTCCATCCCCCCGTCACCTATATCTGGCATTTCTCCCCACGATATCCTTCCTCAACCTCCCTACCGCCTGCTGTTCCTCCCACAGTCCCGCTCCCGACCCCAGTGTGTGATGCTCCCCTCCCTGTGTCCCTGTGTTCTCATTGTTCAACACCCACCTATGAGTGAGAACATGCAGTGTTTGATTTTCTGTTCTTGTGTCAGTTTGCTGAGAATGATAGTTTCCACCTTCATCCATGTCCCTGCAAAGGACATGAACTCATCCTTTTTTATGGCCGCATAGTATTCCATGGTGTATATGTGCCACATGTTCATTGTCCAGTCTATCATCAATGGGCATTTGGGTTGGTTCCAGGTCTCTGCTATTGTAAACAGGGCTGCAATGAACATACGTGTGCATATGTCTTTATAATGGAATCATTTATAATCCTTTGGATATATACCAAGTAATGGGATTGCTGGGTCAAATGGAATTTCTATTTCTAGGTCCTTGAGGAATCACCACACTGTCTTCCACAATGATTGAACTAATTTACACTCCCACCAATAGTGTAAAAGTATTCCTTTTTTCTCCATATCCTCTCCAGCATCTGTTGTCTCCAGATTTTTTAATGATCACCATTCTAACAGGTGTGAGATGGTATCTCAGTGAGGTTTTGATTTGCATTTCTCTAATGACCAGTGATGATGAGCTTTTTGTCATATGTTTGTTGGCCTCATATATGTCCTCTTTCGAAAAGTGTCTGTTCATGTCCTTTGCCCACTTTTGAATGGGGTTGTTTGTTTTTTTCTTGTAAATCTGTTTTAGTTATTTGTAGATTCTGGATATTAGCCCTTTGTCAGATGGGTAGATTGCAAAATTTTTTTCCCATTCTGTTGGTTGCCAGTTCACTCTAACGATTGTTCCTTTTGCTGTGCTGAAGCTCTGGAGTTTAATTAGATCCCATTTGTCTATTTTGGCTTTTGTTGCCAATGCTTTTGGTGTTTTGGTCATGAAGTCCTTGCCTATGCCTATGTCCTGAATGGTTATGCCTAGATTTTCTTCTAGAGTTTTTATGGTATTAGGTCTTATGTTTAAGTCTTTAATCCATCTGGAGTTAATTTTAGTGTAAGGTGTCAGGAAGGGGCCCAGTATCTGCTTTCTGCACATGGCTAGCCAGTTTTCCCAACACCATTTATTAAACAGGGACTCCTTTCCCCATTGCTTGTTTTTGTCAGATGTGTCAAAGATGAGATGGTGGTAGATGTGTGGCATTGCCCCGAGGCCTCTGCTCTGTTGCATTGGTCTATATCTCTGTTTTGGTACCAGTACCATGCTGTTTTGATTACTGTAGCCTTGTAGTATAGTTTGAAGTCAGATAGTGTGATGCCTCCAGCTTTGTTCTTTTTGCTTAGGATTGTCTTGGCTGTTTGGGCTCTCTTTTGGTTCCATATGAAATTTAAGGTGTTTTTTTCCAGTTCTGTGAAGAGAGTCATAGGTAGCTTGATGGGGATAGCATGGAATCTATAAATTACTTTGGGCTGTACGGCCATTTTCACAATATTGATTCTTCCTAACCATGAGCATGGAATGTTTTCCCATCTGTGTCCTTTCTTATTTCCTTGAGCAGTGGTTCATAGCTTTCCTTGAAGAGTTCCTTTACATCCTTTGTTAGTTGTATTCCTAGGGATTTTATTCTCTTTGTAGCAATTGTGAATGGGAGTTCGCTCTTGATTTGGCTCTCTTTTAGTCTGTTATTTGTATATAGGAATGCTTGTGATTTTTCACGTTGATTTTGTGTCCTGACACTTTGCTGAAGTTCCTCATAAGTTTAACAAGATATTGCGCTGAGTCAATGGGGTCTTCTAGATATATAATCATGTCATCTGCAAATAGAGGCAATTTGACTTCCTTCTTTCCTAATTGAATACCCTTTATTTCTTTTTCTTGCCTGATTGCTCTGGCTAGAACTTCCAATACTATATTGAATAGGAGTGGTGAGAGAGGGCATCCTTGTCTAGTGCCAGATTTTAAAGGGAATGCTTCCAGTTTTTGCCCATTCAGTATGACACTGGCTGTGCATCTGTCATAAATAGCTTTTATTTTTTTGAGATACTTTCCATCGATACTTAGTTCATTGAGAGTTTTTAGCATAAAGGGCTGTTGGATTTTGTTGAAGGCCTTCTCTGCATCTATTGAGATAATCATGTAGTTTTTGTTTTTGGTTTCATTTATGTGGTGGATTACATTTATAGACTTGCATATGTTGAATCAGCCTTGCATCCCCAGGATAAAGCCTACTTTATCATGATGGAGAAGCTTTTTTTTTTTTTTTTTTTTTGA
>PVKV010018015.1:0-17196 GCA_004027835.1 Alouatta palliata | reverse complement strand
GCTGGGATTACAGGCGTGAGCCACCGTGCCCGGCTCTATGGAGAAGCTTTTTGATGTGCTGTTGCAATCGGTTTGCCAGTATTTTTTTGAAGATTTTTGTATCTATGTTCATCATGGATATTGGCCTGAAGTTTTCTCTTTTTGTTGAGTCTCTGCTGGGTTTTGGTATCAGGATGATGTTGGTCTCATAAAATGATTTGAGAAGGATTCCCTCTTTTTATATTGTTTGTAATAGTTTCAGAAGGAGTGGTACCAGCTCCTCTTTGTATGTCTGGTAGAATTCAGTTGTGAACCCAGCTGGACCTGGGCTTTTTTTGGTTGGTAGGCTATTAATTGCTGCCTCAACTTCAGCCCTTGTTATTGGTCTATTCAGGGTTTCAACATCTTCCTGGTTTAGGCCTGGGAGGGTGCAGATGTCCAGGAATTTATCCATTTCTTCCAGGTTTACTGGTTTGTGTGCATAGAGTTATTTGTAGTAATACCTACTGCCTTGGTAGTGGCGGACTGCCTTGGTAGTAGTGAACTGCCTCCGTGTACTGTCTCTGTAACGGCAGACTGCCTCGGTAATGGTGGACTTCCTCAGTAATGGCGGATGCCCTTCCCCCCACACAGCTGGACCATCCTGTTTCCAACTGCACTTGCTGCGAAACTCTCAATCCAGAGCATTTCAGATTGCTGGTCCTTGTGGGGGTGGGACTTGCAGAGCCAGATCACCTGGCTCCCTGTTTTCAGCACGCTTTTTTTCAGTTGAATGGGTGGCTCTGTCTCCCAGGCGTTCCGGGCGCCAGTTGAAACAGCTGCCCAGATTTGTGTAATATTTTTTTGCTGACACCTGCTGCGCTGGCTGAAATAGTCGTGCTAGAACCTCGTGGCTCTTTTCAGCCTGGGAATCTCCTGGTCTGTGAGCAGCAAAAACTGGTTTGGAATTATGGTTATCACTCACCCTCTGCATTGTTCTCGCTGGGAACAGCACTCCAGAGCTGTTTCTATTTGGCCATCTTGGATCCCTTGTCTCCCTTTGGCTTTTAGCTGACTGATGATGCCCACCAACAACATTGATGACAGATCTTCTTCCCTTTGTCCACTCAGACATACACGCTAATCTCCTGTAGAAACACATTCACAGACTCACCCAAAATAATGCTTAACCAGGTTTTTAAGTATTCCTTATTCCAGTCAGGTTGACACCTAAAACTAAGGCATGAGTCTACCCTGTTTCAATTTGGCACCCATATACACCCCTTAAACTATGCTTAATTTCTGAATAAGACAGTAACAAGGTTATAGTTCTATCAGACATGATGAAGCTATCCTACATACAACCCGAGACACAATAATCCCTTCCCTAGAATTTGGCTTTCGTGATTTCAATATTTGGAATTTTAATCTTTTAGGGTATTAGGCATTAGAGATTTTAGACTTTTGGAATTTTGAGCTTTCCTGATTTCAACATTCAGGATTATGTCATTTGGGTTATGTCTTTTGAGATTTTGGTTGGTATTGCTTTGAGTCCCTTTCTCTATGTTAAGCCAAAGAAACATTTCCAACTTGCTCACCACGGGTCACCTTTTGGTTCATGTTTCAGCCAACCAACGTATTCAAGCCCCTTCTAATACCCCAAATGGTAACATTAAATACAGAATCTCTGCTTAGTTACCTCCTATCAATAAATTTGCACTGATCCAACTTTTTATTTCTTCCAGAATTTTTCTACACCCATAATATACATCCCTACACTTATTCTCTGAATTTAGAAAAATCAAGTTTTTCTTATTTATTTATTTTTTTTAGTGTGGGGTATCTTTTCATGGATCTAACTTTGTGCCTCATTTTAAGGGTCTACTGGAACTTGAGTCTAGTTATAGGGCAAGAAGCAAAGAAGGTGGTTGGGTGGATCCTAAGGAGAATAAGCATTGTTTCTCACGGCAATTGTCTCAGGTGAGGTCATTATGGTTTCCTCCAGCAATGCGGTTGTAATCCCCTCAGATAAGTGTGAAGATTCTGTTTCCGCTGGCGATAGAGGGACCTCTTTTAAATGGCCTGGGGACACTACTTTCATTGGCAAAGGATTCTCTTCAGAAATTTGAGGTTCAATGTTCCTATCTACATATGCAAGTCTATAAATATAATCTACCACATAAATGGAACCAAAACCAAAAACCACATGATTATCTCAATAGATGCAGAGAAGGCCTTCAACAAAATCCAACAGCCCTTTATGCTAAAAACTCTCAATGAACTAAGTATCGATGGAATGTATCTCAAAAAAATAAAAGCTATTTATGACAGACGCACTTCAGGACTCTACCACACCTTCCATTTCAACTGACAGGATTCTATTATTTCCCAATCAATGTTCTCACTTTACTAGTAGATACCATGTGAGACCAGAAGTATAATATACATTATAACTCAGTCGGTTGCAATATGAAATTCTAGGACTGATTTTCAGTAATCTCAGCCTAGCAGCTATAAGTGATAAGACTCTTTTTCAGGGCAGTATTGAAGCTTTACCATGCTTGAGCTAGGAATTTGAATCTGTGAGCTTATTCTTTTCTTATTCTATTTTGTCCAACAATATCGGGAGCAAACTGGCCAGTCTCATTATATTCATCATTACTACAGTTTGGATATTTTTGTCCTTTTTTAAGTTCATGTTGAAACTTAATCTCCTCCAAAATTCAGGAGTTGTCAAAGTAAGAGTATTAAGAGGTGAAATATATAAAGAGATGGTAGGCCAGGAAGGCTGCTCTCCTCTTAATACGATTAGCAAGTCTTCTTTAAGGGGTTTCATGTAGTGTTTGGATAGCCTGTGAGCTTCCCTTCTGTCTGCCTTTTCCCAAATGTGTACACAGCAAGAAGGCCCTTACCAGAGCAAATGGTGGCACCTTGATCTTGGACTTCCAAACCTCCAAAACTGTGAGGAAAAAAAAATACATATATATACATATATATATATATATATATATATATATATATATATGTATATATATGTTCTTTATAAATTATCCAGTGTGTAGTATTCTGTTAAAGCAGCACAAAATGAACTAAGATATTTAGATCAATAAAATGTTCAAAAATGTCACAAAAGTGACAGTCACGTACATTCTTGTTTCTTATAAGTGGCTGATTAGAAGTATCCAATAGTGATATTGATGGAGTTTTGCTCTTGTTGCCCAGGCTGAAGTGCAATGGCACAATCTTGGCTCACTGCAAACTCAGCCTCCCAGATTCAAGCAATTCTCCTGCCTCCACCTCCTGAGTAGCTGAGATTATAGGCCCAGACCACCATGCCCAGCTAATTTTAGTATTTTTAGTAAAGATGGGGTTTTGCCATGTTGGCCAGGCTAGTCTCAAACTCCTGACCTGAGGTGATCTACCCGCCTTGGCCTCCCAAAGTGCTGGGATTACATCCATGAGCCATTGCACCTGGGTCATAGCTCCTAAAAGATCACTCCATGGATATCAGTACCTTGCTTACTCCTGTAAATAAAGTCATTAGCACCTTTACATCTAATCAGATTAGAAAGCCAATTCTCAAAACACCGAAACTGATTTAGAAAACCCATCCTGAAAATTTTGTTCCTCTAAAACCACTCAGTACCAAAATCTGTATTAGATAAAATTCTCCTGAGAAACAAAACCTATATAATGGATATACAAAATAAGCAATGAGCTCACATAATTATATTCACCAACAAGTCTTACGATCAGCACGACATGCTGAAGACTCAGGAGTTAGTTGTAGGGTCCCAGTCTGAAACCAACGGCAGGAATAAAACCGATGTCTGAGCTCCGAGGCAGTCCGGTTAGAAGAATGTCCTCCTTTTGGTGCCATGACAGATGTTTTATTCTATTCAGACTCCAACTAATGGGATAAGACCCAGCTTCCTAATGAAGGGCAGTCTGTTTTACTTAGTCAAATGGATTTAAATGTTAATCTCATCCAAGACACCCTCACAGACACACCCAGAATAATGCTTGAGCAAATATCGGGGCAACTAATGGCTCAGTCGAGTTGACACATACAATTCACCATCATACCTGTCTTCTCCACCTCCACCTTCATTTACAAAACTCTCCTGCCTATATTCCTTCTGCCCTACCATAGCCTGAACTATGAGAAGCCTCTTTTCATCAATCTACTTCTCTAAAGACACTTTCCTCAAAATGTTAACATCTAAACAAATCCATCCATTCTCCCACCAGTTTATTCTGTACTTTATAATTTCAGTGATGTCATCAATGGTGCTTTTAAAAAAATTCCTGAAACTCAACTTATAATGTATAAAATGTTAATAATTAAGCACATTTTATGAGCATTTTTTCCCATCTATGTGCCTTATTCTTTATGCTTCAAAAACGCAATCCAGATTCATATTGTTCAGAAATTTAGTCAAAAGTTATGTTTTTAAAAATTATTACACTTTTTAGTAAAATTATTAGTTTTTGATTCATAATTCAATTATATTGCATTCAAGGTTGACTGTACATGTATTTTCCTAGAATTGAAATTAAATATTAAAAAGGCATCTACATCTACTAATTGTTTTGTACTTAGTACATTATCTAATGATGTGCCTTCCACAAGGGTTTCCAATAATAATTTTTTGATAAAATAACAAAACAATTCATTTTCCTGCAAAAGTAAAAACGATGTGGTTAGGTTTCTATAGAAGAAGGCTCTACATTAGGTATATTTAATTGTGAGATGTTTAATAAAATGGACAAATGAAAGGGGAATTGGTTTAACATTTTTTCAAAACAGTTGTTAAAAATATTTGAATGATTAAGCCCTAAATTTTTTTCAGATATTAAATTCTCAAAATATACTGAATTGTTATTTGCTGTAGCCTCAGCAAACATACCCATGTTACTCTCAAAGATCCATGATAATTTCCAGGCTTAATTAAAAATACATATATTCTTGTTACTTAAATAGCACATATTTATAAAAACCAAGAGACAGATTTTCTGTTTATATTTTGTTTTTCAGCAAAACACCTTTTTATTTGGGGTTTAAATAATTTTACTAATAAGACTGTAAAGAAGAGAAATTTGCAATCTACCAGACACTTCTGATTCAGTGCTTTCAGATTTTAAGACGATTTTTTCTTCTTCTATAAATAATTATACTTCAAAAGTCTGTCCTTAACATGCAAGTAGAAACAGAAATATGTAAAAATACTGTGACTTCTAGGAAGAAAAATTGCATGAAAATCCTAAAGTTCACTAATTGCTATTCCTTTGAAATTTATATTTCTTTTCTTTTTAATTTAATTAGACAGCAAATTTAATTTGCTGTCTAATTAAACAAGTAATAAATCAATATATTTTCTTCAAAATTGTGAGGATAAAATTAACGATGAATTTAGAGGCTCATTTGATCTCTAATAAGAGAGAGATAATCCCTAGCGATTTTGATGTATTCTTACAGAATATTTTCATTTATTTAGAGCAACAGATAGAACCTCGTAGCATTTGGTTGACAGACCTTTTTTAATGCTTTCACTTTCAATCTTGTTTTAATTTCAGGTAAATCTTTTAGGGATATACCTAAAATTTAACAGCTATTATGGTTATATATTTGGGTTTATTAAAACTTTGTTTCTAAAATTTTATGTATTAAATCCACTAGTCTTCTTTTTCTAAATCTCTTCTCGATTTCCTTGTCTTTTAATTTGTCTAATGTATGCTTTAATTATTTTAATTTTATTAATCTGAAAGTTATACATTATGCTTATATTTTCCAGTGACTATCTTTTAATTTTCCCATTCATAACTCACATTTTCCAATACTATCTAGACTTAGTAGTTTGTACCTCCCCTGCCCAAGTTAACCAGAATTCACAAATTTATTTCCATCTGCTCTAAACATCTTTTCACCCAGTGTTATTATCTTTATTAGTTGTAGGTTGTTATTCATTGTTAAATCGATAACTACTCAAGCTTAACAGAATTAGGCTTTTGCAAGAACAGTCACTGCAGAAAATCTCAAAGAAAGGAAAGGGAGCCTCGACCCTTACAAAAGCAGGAAGATAAAAGAGTTTCTTGTGAGGAAGGATGAAGGAAAGTCTTACCTGGAAATATACATGAGCAGTATGGTCTTTTGTGAGTAACCATTTCCTGGAACACACAATTTTGTGTAATTTCGTGACCTTTGCTATTTTTCAAAAGTACAGGGCTCAGATAAAGGTTAACGTTATCACATACAGCTACAATTCCAAGGTTACATTCCTTTGCTTTCTTTCATTTTAATTTTGCTTCTAACTTTGAAGATACTCTTTAGTTTTTATTTTTTGTATTCATTATTTCTTCTATTTTCTGTGTATGTAGTCATTTTTAAAATGTGAAATCTCATTATGGTTTCTACAACTCAACGGTACAAAAACAAACAACTCAATTAAAAATTCAAGCCAGACTTAGCCAGGAACTGAATCTGCTATTAAATTTATCTTGGAATTTACAATCACTGGTATAATGAGAATAAAGTTAGTTGGTTAATTTAAAAAAGGTATCTGAATAGATGTTTCTCTAAAGATACACAAGTAGCCCATATGTATGTAAAAATGTGCTCAACATTGTTAGTTAATAGAAAAACTCAAATCAAAACCACAATGAAATACCACTTCACACCCAGTAGAATTACTATGATCAAAGAAGTAAGATAATAATAAATGTTGCTAAAAATGTGGATAAATAGGAACCCTATTAAATGAGCAGTAGGAATGCAGCCCATTTGGAAAACCACATGAGTTTTTCAAATGATTAAATATAGTATTCCCAAATAATCCATCAGTTTCACTTTTAGAGATATACCCAAGCAGAATGAAAACATGTCCCTACAAAAAAACTTGTATACAAATGTTCATAGAAGTATTATCCATAATAGGCAAAATGTAGAAACAACCCAAATGGACATCAACAGATAAATGGATGAATCATATTGGTAGATCCATGAAATAAAATGTTATTTGGCCATAAAAATAAATGAAGTACAGATACATGCGGCAACACAGATGAACTTGAAACATCATCCTATGTGCATCCTCCTATATGCAGTCACAAAGGACATACTGCATAATTCCATTCATCTGAAAGTCTAGAATAGGCAAATCAATAGAAAGAGAAAGATTAATGGTTGTCCAGAGCTAAAGAGGTTGGGAACACACAGGGAGTGATTGCTAATAGGTAGGGGTTACTTTTTGGGATGATGAAATGTTCTTAAATGGATTATAGTGATGGTTGCACAACTCTGTGAATATATTTTTAAAAACACTGAATTTTACAAGTAAATGGTTAAATTTTATAGTATATAAATTATATCTCAATAAACCCATAATGAAAATTAAATTACATAAACTTATCATCAAATAACATAAAAACACAGCACCTTATAGCATTTTTCTTTATTAATTTTTTAAAAATTAGGTTTTTGAACATATGCTTCTTAATCTTTTTACTGTTCTTTAATTTTGATGAATTCTATATTAAAAAATACTATGTTCTCCATTCTCTTTGTTCTTGCATTCCAGAAATCTTATTGTGAATTTTGGACTTCTATGTTTATTTTCAGTTTTTATTAACATTTCTCTAACATAGCCATTATCTCTTTAAAATTATGGAGCGTTTCTTTAGTTAGATATCAAAATGTGTTAATTTATTCTTCAGCAGTTTGCTCTGAAACACAGAGGCTTTGTTTTTTATCAATATACATAAATTCTAAGATTTAGAAGGAATCAGCTAGGAGGTTTCCCTAAGCCCGTAGCCCTTTCCCCACGCCCCTCACTGCAGTGCGACATGCTCCGCGTAGCTTCTCTCTTTCCTAGGACTCTGCCTCTGTGGGTTTCCTGAGCTGAAGATGGCTTCTTGAGCACAAGGCTTCCTGCTTTCATTTTGAAGGGAGTGCTCATTGTTTCTTTTCTCACAAAATTTGCTTTCTTACTTTATTTTCTTATATACAATTTTTAAATGTATATTCTATCATTTTTTGACAAAGGGAGAACTATAAGGTGTTCAGTTATGCATCTTCCTAAGAGCTCAGATTAACACGATTTTGGCTAACTTGAAGAAAAGCAACTGAAGTGACACCATTTTTAGAAGGTATTATCAAATACGAAGGTAATGCTGATAAACGGGATGTGGAAATGATAAAATCTTTGACTCGATAAATGTTCAGAGAACTTCTTGACTACCAAAAACAACCCTTTGGTTAAAGAATAAAATATTCCAAACTCTGAGCTGAAAGATCACCAGGACTTGTTTTCTGATCACGACTCTGCTAACCAAAAGGGCCAAGATGGGGTAAAGTGAAGAAACTGGCAGGAACCAGCAGATGGTGAATGTAGAAAGTGAAATAAATAAAGATTCCTCTTGAAATTCTCTTAGCCTATTAACAATAGATAGTAGTGTCTTTCTCTAGGTTAATCTACTCAAAGGACTTTGTTATATCTGCCAGCTAAAATTAAAAAATTGGTGTATTTTGTGTTCTTAATTTTTACATTTTAGCATAGATATCTGCCCTGACATGCCTGGATAAACCTGGGCAAGCTTTAGATCATAGCTTGTTCCTCTTTCCTTATTTAGAAGTATTTTTGCCTCTCTCAGTATTCCATAAGCTACTTCCTCTTTTCCTTTGTTCTCCTCTGCCCTTACCTCTTTAGGAAAGTTGTAAGTTGTTAGCCAATTGGGTATAACCTAGAATGTGAAGTTCAGTTCCAACAAATGGAATGTCAGCAATAGGGCTGGATGCGTAAGACATAAATACACCTGCTCTTCCTTTGTTCAGTTCACTCTCATGGCAAGAATGCTGGTGAGCAGTGCCCTTTCTGCAGAAAGTAAAAGAAAGCCTTGCTGAGAAGGCTTTTGTCTGAATGCTGATTCTTCCCTGCAACGTTTGAAGTTAAGCATTTATTCCCACCAGTGAGGAAAGAGATCCCTCGGTGCATCATTGCTCATCAGCATGAGCTCTCACCAACATCATGACAGTTTACAAATACCATGGCAGTGACTTCAAGTTACAGCCTCTTTCCATGGCAATGATCTGGAAGTTACTGAGGCTTTCCTAGGCAGTTCTAAATAACCTGCTCTCAATTTGCATTAACCTGCCCCTTAATTTGCATATAATTGAAAGTGAGTAGAACTGAGTATAAATGTAGTTGCCAAGCACCTATACATGGCCCACTTTGGGCTCACTGTCTATGACTTACCCTGTTCTGCATGAAGCAGGACCAGTCATTAAAAGATTGCTGTCTAATACTACCAGTTACTACCAGCTTGCCCTTAAATTCTTTATCCAGGTCTAAATCTCAGTTTTGGACCTTGCCTGTCCTGTATCAACTTTGGTCTATTTTCAACATTAAAGATAAATTTTATGAATGTTAAATCAAGTTTCACTTAAAGCTGTCTTACGTATTTTAAGTTTGGCCTAAAGGCTTCTTTGTACATCATGAACTGTAATAAGTAGGTGTATAATCAGGCCTTAGCCTACACTTGAGCCAATCACTGAAATGAGGCCAGTCAAATAGAGCCAACTGCTAGAACTGTGTTTAAATAAAGCCAGCACCCACCTGTAACCAACCCGGCTGTCTCTGTGCCTCACTTGCCATTTCTATACCTCACTTTCCTTAAATCTTCCACCACGTGGATGCACTGACGTCTCAGAGCTCAGGAGGTGCCTGATTCATGCTCGGGAGCTGCCTGATTCATGAATGATTCATTGCTCAATTAAACTCTCTTAAATTTAATTCAACGGAAGTTTTTCTTTCATCAATGAATAACTATCTATGAGTCACAAGTTCTCATGTCCCATAATTTACATGAGTAACTAGAAGAAAATTTGTGATTCCACACTGCAGACTCATTCTCTCATTGATCTGAAACCCACCGAAATTTACTTGTCAATAGTTAAATTGCAGTATGAGCTGTATCATTTTAAGGTTTGAATTTTTACAGGATTTAATATGGAAAAAAATTAGACCACAAAATTTTACTGTATTTTTAAGTTTCTAAATATAAACAGTTTGCAATTGTTTTAAACAATGAGAAAGCAAGTGATGGAAATGTGCTGGTCTTTTCTGTGATGACAAATGGAACTGAAACGTATAACATATAAATCAGTATAAAAAATGATGACATCATATCAGTACGAAGAGAATGATGGTATTTTAGTACTGAGAAAATTGCTACTTTTGAGGAGAAAATAATGACAGGAAGAAACATTTTAATTGTAGGGGTTTTCAAATACTTCTCTATATATGAGATTTTTGTTGCTATAAACAATTTTTTTTTTTTTTTTTTTTTGAGACAGAGTCTTACTCTGTCACCAGGCACCAGGCTGGAGTGCAGTGGTGTGACCTCGGCTCGCTGCAACCTCCGCTGCCAGGGTTCAAGCAATTCTCCTGCCTCAGCCTCCCGAGTAGCTGGGACTACAGGCACGTGCCACCATGCCCAGCTAAGTTTTTTGTGTTTTTAGTAGAGACGGGGTTTCACCATGTTGACCAGGATGGTCTCGATCTCTTGACCTCGTGATCCGCCTGCCTCAGCCTCCCAAAGTGCTGGGATTACAGGCGTGAGCCACCGTGCCCGGCCAACAATTTTTGAAACACAATTCTGTATATCTCCAAAATTACAAAACTTGTAAGTGAGAAATTTTAATCTATCTAAACTCTCTTCTAAATGAAAAGTTTCAGATGGTCTGAACACATTTGTTGAACATAAAACATTTTCCTATCAGTTTTCATAAACAACTAATTGATATAAGATGAAAATTTACAAGTTAAATGTAATAACAGTTTTTTCATAATTGATTGAACTATGAGCATTGAACCATGAGCATCCTGATGTAGTCAGTCACAGTGTACTTGATCTGTTTAGACCCTTTAGCAAGGTGAAAAATTATTTGCCAACTCTAAGAACCATCAACATCAAATACTAAAATACATTAAACCTAGTACCAGACCTTTAAAAGACAATATTGCAAAGCTTAGAACAGGATTTTAAGATAATAAAGCATAGTCAATGAAATAATAGAACACGTCTTTCTTAACAAAATGTATACAATGTTGTATTTTTATTTTTGTAATATATAATATACACAGTATTTTGACAATATACCTGCACATGTAATTTATGAATAAATATGCAGATTACAAGGGACTTAATTTTTTGGAATTGACGAAGGATGTGGTGAGAACGGTTTTAAGACTCTCACCTAAACTACCTTCTGAATGTTAAATGTTAAGAAGTTAAGGCTTTTCAAGTGTTACGCATTATTTTTTCCCCAGTGACCTGCGATTCCTGAAGCCTCCTCTAAACTTTGTTTCAGTATTCCATTCTGATAAATCCAAATGTGTTAACAAAAAAAATAAATAGTAAAAAATCATTTATATGTATTGTTAGAATCCAGTAGAAGGAAGCTATACCTTTATTTGCTAGTTCTTAGAGTGGTGATTGCCAGGCACTCAGGAACAAGGAAAAGAGAGTTATTGCTTCTTGGGTACAGAAATTACTTTGGAAGAAGAAAACAGTTATGGAAATAGGTAGCTGTGATATTTACACAACAATGTGAATATATTTAATACCAGTTAAAGATGTTGTAACACAAATCCACATCCCCACTTATTTTTTTCTCTATGAAATAGTTTTTCCAGGTTAAATATTCTCGGTTCCTTCAGGTTTTCTGCATTAGGCATGCTTTACAGGACTTTCATCCTCTTTACCATTTTCATTCTTCTCTAATGGTACTTTAATTTGTTTACAACCTTCTTAACTTGGAGCCAAAGAGAGAAAAGTAGGCCTATTCGACATGCAGTCGATCTTCATTATTTGTGGACTTTGTATTTGTTAATTCACCTACAGGCCAAAGTTTATTTATAACCCTGAAATCAGTAGTCACTGTCACTTTCCTAGTCATCTGTGGCCACGCAGAGAAGGGAAAAGAATTTGAGTCTCTCGATGCACGCATTCCTGGCTGAAGCCGAAAAAAGGCAACCGCTTTGCCTTCTTGTTGTCAGCTGTCATGATATAAACCAGTGTCCTTTTCAAGGTTGATTTAGGGCCACATTGTTCTCAGTTTTGTATTTCTAGTTGGCGATGTCACTGTTTAAAATGGTCTTCAAGTATACTGCAGAAATACTGTCTGGTGTTCCTAAGCGCAAGGGCTGTGAAGTACCTTTTGGAGAAATTACGCCTGTTAAATAAGCTTCCTTCAGGCATGAGTGATAGTGGTGTGGTCTGTGAGTTCAATGTTAACAAAGCAATGATATATATTATATGAGATGTCTTTAAACAGAAACACACATAAAACATAGTTATGTGTCACTTAATTGACAAAAATGTGACCAGAAGCTTGCAGGGACCTAACCCATTATTTCTCCTACGAGTAATGGTTCAGAATGACCTAATTCAGTCTTCAAGGTGAGTTAATAAATCTTCACCCAGGTTATGAATAAAAATATTAGTTCAGGTATGGTCAAGGATGGTACCTGTGTTATATTCCTGGGAAGGTCTCTCTATATGGCTATGGAGCTACTGGTCAGTAATTGTTCTGGCATTGAGCTCATCTCAATTCTGCCTATTGAGATAATTATTAACATATTTTTATTGAAATGATGCTGAATCAACTGATTCTGAGATGGAGCAGGGACCCCTCTTAGGGGTCGCACTGCACCCCTGCCCCAAGCATGAAAACAAAACAAAATCTTGATTTCTTCAAGGGAAATACTAGGAACCTCACTAGCTTCGAGAAGCAAATGAGCAACTTGGTAAGTAAGAAACAGTAATAACTTAAAAGCCAAAGAAGTTAGAGTGAGGAGATGCTTGCTTGCTCTATAGAAACTAAAGATAACATCTGAACTTATGTCCCTGAGATGTTTTTCAGAAACCGAAACTCCCACTAAATGGAAAATGCTGTCTGCTGGCATGTAGACCCCAAATGAGGGGGAACTGAGGACTGAATTCTGATTGTCACTCTTTGTTCTAAATTTCTTCCTCAGGGACTTGAGGGGGGTCACACCCAGAGGACAGAGCTCAACATTCCTTACTGCTGACCCGAAAATTTTAGGCAAAGCTTTGGCTTCTTAACCAATCACAAAATCTTTGACTTTACCTATGACCTGTGGCCCTCGCTTCTTGATGTCCTGCCTTTTCAGGTAAAACCCATGTGTAGCCTCCATATGTTGATTTATGGTTTTGCATGTCACCTCTACCTTTAAAAATTCTACCTGAAAACCATTTGGGAGTTGGGGTCTTAAGCAGGAACTGCCCAATTCTCCTTGCTTGGTGGCCTGGAATAAACGCCCCACTTTCTTTAGCTGCAATCCTAATATGAGTATTTGGTTTTTCTGTGCCAAGCAGGCAGACCTACTTCTTATTACCAGCAATTCCAACTTGCCACATTCATATTTCACAGAACGTTCACTTTGCAAGTGTAATCAGAGTAAATGATAGATTCAGGCTCAATGCTTTACAGAAGTGCCCACTTTCTTCTTTAAAATGTAGATAGACCTTTTCCAAATACATTATCTTCCTTAAGAAATCAAGCATTAAGTCTAGAAATGTAACTCAAAAGAGAATACATGTGATATATATTGTGTGTGTGTATATATATGTATATATACATATATATATATATGAATGATATATGACCAGACTTAACTGAGATTCTGCTTTGGATTTTGGATCTTGGGTAGGTCACTAGGCTTCTTGAACTTTAAGCAAACATTAGCATACATTTCAATAAATTTCAGCTAGCAAATCTGAATATTCTCCTGTCCCACCAAATGATCTGACTCCAAGCATCAGCCAAATTTCAGATAAAACACTCTTAATTCCCTCACAGTTGAAGCCTGACCCTATTCAATCAGTTACAACTTCCAGATCTGGTGTTTCACATTAATATAAATAAATAAATAGCTGCAAAATAAAGTCCATTCCTCCTAAAGGCCGAATTTGTCTCTTTGATATATATGATTATGTCACATTATCAAATGTGTTTACATGTATACAGACATTTGCCTGAAAAAAATGATAGATGATTGCGCTCCTATCAGTCTGATTCCACCATTGTTTTAACAGGGTATTGGATTCTGCTATAGAAAGCCTTTACTATTTTTTCTACATAGCTGTCTTTGTACTGAATTCAGTCAATATTTTCTTATAAGAGTTAAAAACAATAAAATATTGGTCATCTTTCTTGAGCCTTTGATAGTGTCCTTTTCTTTATAACTTTCATATTGTAGCTATAAAATAGTGATGGTGTGTTTTGGCTTATAAAATATGATATAAATCAAACTAAATTTGGTTAAATGTGAGTGTCAGATACTTCAGTTGGAAAATAAAGGCTCATTAATTTTCCTCCCTAGTGGAGAAGAGTTAGAAATCTCTTTGACTTTCATTTTTAATGCAGATAAAATTCAACAGTCAGTCAAGAGAAATTTTTTTCATAAATCAAGTTTGAGTGTACTGTGGATATGATAAAAAGAAAAATAAACAAAGAAATCCAAATACCACAGTTTATCAGGTGGTTACGTTAAATAATGATCACTAATTAAAGAAAAGAAAAATTAACTGAAACCTAGTTAGAACTGATACATGTAAAACTTTCCTCCCTGACACATATTGACAGGATTCAGAGAAGTGTCACATTCTACATTAACATGTAGACAAAAGTCAACACATCTATACAGCTGCCTGAAGACTCACACCTCCAGCCCATCCATCCCCACACAGGAACCTGCCACTTCCAGCACCACAGCCCTACATATGGATAGGACTTTCCATCTGAAAGGTGCTGTCACGGACTGTGTTTTAATACTTCCTACTGGCCAGGTGTAGTGGCTCACGCCTGTAATCCCAGCACTTTAGGAGGCTGAGACAGGTGGATCACATGGTGAGGAGATCAAGACCATCCTGGCCAACACGGTGAAACCCCGTCTCTATTAAAAATACGAAAAATTAGTCAGATGTGGTGGTGCAGCCACCTGTAGTCCCAGCTACTAAGGAGGCTGAGGCAGGAGAGTCACTTGAACCCAGGAGGCGGAGGTTGTAGTGAGCTGACATCGCATCACAGCGCTCCAGCCTGGGCAACAGAGCAAGATCGTGACTCAAAAAAAAAAAACGTGCTGCCCTATAATACTTTTCAATATAAATGTGTCCATCCTAAGCAGATTCTAGAGCTTTCTTCGTTTTCTAGTTCTGAAGGTTCTCCTTGCAGACATCATTTCAATAAGAATATCCTGAGACCAGAAATGCTCTGGTTATTCCTGCAGAGGGACTGGGATGGGGTGTGTGTGGTGGTTGTGTTTATATGTGTGTATGTGTGGTGTGTGTAAAGTGTGTATGTGTAGTATATATTGTGTATGTATGTGCAGGGTATGTGTGGAGTATGTGCGTATATTTATGTGGGTATGGGTGTATGATATGCATGGTGTGTATATTTGTGTGTGTGGTATGTATGTCTGTGTGTGGTGGTGGGGTTTGTGTGCATATGTGGGTTGTGTGTGGTATATGTATGGTATGATGTGTGCATGTTTGTGTCTGTGTGTGATGTGGAGGATACGTGTGTTGTTTGTGTGTATACATGGAGTGTATGGTGTGTGTGGTAAATGTATGATGTGTTGTGTATGTTTGTGTGTGTGTGTTCATTGTGTGTGTATGCATGAGGTATGTGCAAAGTGTATGTATATGTATGTGGAGATGTGTGTGCAGTATACGTATGGTGTGTGTTTATGTATGTGGTGTGTGTGTATGTATGTGGTGTATGTATGTCTGTATGTGGTATGAGGGGAATGTATGTGGTTTGTGTGTATGTGTAGTGTGTGTATTGTGTGTGTGGTATATGCATTGTGTGTATGTTTGTGTGTGTGCTGTGTGTTTGTGTCTGGGAGTGGTGTGGGGGTATGTGTGTGGTTTGTGTGTATATGTGGGGTTTGTGTGATTTGTATGTGTGGTGTGTGTATATATGTGGTGTATGTAGGTATGCCTGTCTGTGTATGGTGTGGGAGTAATGTGTGTGGTTTGCGTGTATATGTGTGTTAGTGAGTGCAGCGTATGCATGATGTGTGTATGTTTGTGTGTGTGGTGTGTGTCTGTTTCTGTGTGTGATTTACATGTCTGTGGGGTGTGTGTGGTGTGTTGGGTATATGTATGGTGTGCTATGTATGTTTGTGTGTGTGATGTGTGTTTGGCATATGTGTGTGGGGTGTATGTGTATGTATATGGTGTGTGTGTGTGCCATTACTGGCTTTTTTAAAGCTACACTGCCATGAATAAATGATAAATGAATAGAGGAAAAGATAGCAGGATGAGCTTTGGATATAGAGTTAGCACTTCCACCTCAACATAAATAATTTATTAAATTATTATTGTTGATATTTGTGAGTTGATTGTAGGAGTGTAAAGGAGATGAGAGAACTTTTTATTTCTTGACTTTACTGTTCTCTTTTCCAATAAGAAAGGATCAGAGAAATGAGATCTGCTCTTAAAAATTCCTCACATAAAACACTTGATTAAAAGAATAAATTAAAGTCTTTCAGATAACTAGAAATAAATCCTTTTCTCTAAGGTTTATAAGATTGATTTAGGCCTAGAATTGATCTCTTTGCAGGTCACCAAAACCTTTCACCAGATGTACACTATGACTGAGAGCAAACGAAGGACTCAAAATTGTGATTTTTACAAAACCCTACATATCCAATTACAAAGAAATACACCGGGGAAAAAAACTCTATACTCTTATCTGAGCTCATCATCAGATGCAATAGAGTATTGGCTTTTTCTTCATTGAAATAAAAACGGTTTTTATAATTGAAAGATACATCTCATGCCCGTTAGAATGGCGATTATTAAAAAATCTGGAGACAACAGATGCTGGAGAGGATGTGGAGAAATAGGAACACTTTTACACTGTTGGTGGGAGTGTAAATTAGTTCAACCATTATGGAAGACAGTGTGGCGATTCCTCAAGGACCTAGAAATAGAAATTGCATTTGACCCAGCAATCCCATTACTGGGTATATATCCAAAGGATTATAAATTATTCTATTATAAGGACACCATGCACGCGAATGTTCACTGCAACACTGTTTACAATAGCAAAGACTTGGAACCAACCCAAATGCCCATTGATGATAGATTGGACAGGGAAAATGTGGCATATGTAAGCCATGGAATATTATGCAGTCATAAAAAAAAAAA
>PVKV010018014.1:0-45966 GCA_004027835.1 Alouatta palliata | reverse complement strand
CAGGAAGGGGTCCAGTTTCTGCTTTCTGCACATGGCTAGCCAGTTTTCCCAACACCATTTATTAAACAGGGACTCCTTTCCCCATTGCTTGTTTTTGTCAGGTTTGTCAAAGATCGGATGGTTGTAGATGTGTTGTGTTGCCTCGGAGGCCTCTGTTCTGTTCCATTGGTCTATATCTTTGTTTTGGTACCAGTACCATTGCTGTTTTGATTACTGTAGCTTTGTAGTATAGTTTGAAGTCCGGTAGTGTGATGCCTCCAGCTTTGTTCTTTTTGCTTAGAATTGACTTGGCTATGCGGGCTCTCATTTGGTTCTATATGAAGTTTAAGGTGGTTTTTTCCAGTTCTGCGAAGAAGGTCATTGGTAGCTTGATAGGGATAGATTTGAATCTGTAAATTACTTTGGGCAGTGTGGCCATTTTCACGATATTGATTCTTCCTAACCATGAGCATGGAATGTTTCTCCATCTGTTTGTGTCCTCTCTTATTTTGTTGAGCAGTGGTTTGTAGTTCTCCTTGAGGAGGTCCTTTACATTCCTTGTTTGTTATATTCCTAGTTATTTTATTCTCTTTGTAGTAATTGTGAATGGCAGTTGGTTCTTGATTTGGCTATCTTTAAGTCTGTTATTGTTGTATAGAAATGCTTGTGATTTTTGCACATTGATTCTGTATCCGGAGACTTTGCTAAAGTTGCTTATCAGTATAAAACAATTCTTTCATGCTTATTTGCAGGCAGTCTCAACATCCACCCCAGCCACAGAAAAACACTGGTTTTCTTTTTCCCGTTTTGGATTTGTTTTGCCTTTTCTGGAATTTCATATAAATGTTCATTCTCTTGTTTCTGGCTTCTTTGCTTAGCAAAGTATTTTCTAGATTTACCCATTGTCAATGAATGAGTTCATTCTTTCTTATTTCTGAGTAAAATTCACTACCCACAATACTGTTCACTACTCAGAATACTACTGAATTGTATCCAGAATACTGTTGTTTATCTGTTTATCCATTTAATTGTTGATGCAAATTTGATTGTTTTTAGTTTAGGGCTATTAAGAATAAAATTTCTGGCCAGGTGCAGTGGCTCACACCTGTAATCCCAGCACTTAGGAAGGCCAAGGCAGGCAGATCACTTGAGTCTGGGGGTTTGAGCCCAGCCTGGGAAACATGGCAAGACCCCGTTGTGGGTTCTGGGAACTGTTCAGCGTACACTTCCTTGTAGTTGTTCTTTGCCTAGCCTCATGAATTATCATCCTACATAAATGAACAGAATGGTATATAGCTAAAAACTCAAGAAGATTTTATGGAGATTTCTGGAACTTTATTCTGTTAATATGGTGAAATACATTAATCAGTTTTCAAAAGTTAAATCATCCTTGCACTTTTGGGGATAAACTGAAGTTGTTCATAGTGTCTTTCTTCCTCCCTTGCATTTAGTATGCTAAAATTTTATTTAAACATTTTCCAACTAGGTTAATCAGTAAAACAAAATTTTCCTTCTCATGTTCTTCTAATCTAGTTTTGATACTAAAATGATATTAGACTCATAAAATAAGTTGAAGAACTTCTATTTTGCATATTAGTTAAAGTGTGGTTTTCTTTGGTAGAATTTTGCCCGAACCTGTTTTCTGCATAAGCAGATTTTAAATAGCTGGTTCAATTTCTTTAATTTTCAAATTTATGACTTCTTCATATTCTTTTAAATGAAGGCATAACATATGTAAGGAAAGAGCATCAGGCTTAAGCGTACGACTCGATACATTTTTACATGTATTATACATTACCATAATACACTATATAGACAGAAACAGAGATACAGAGAGCCGTCTACCAAACACATAAAGACTTAGAACATTTCTACTACTCAGAATGTTCCTTAGCGTAATATCCTCAAGGTTTATCCATAGTGTCACCTGTTGCAGAGTTTGCTTCCTTTTTAAGGCAGGATAATGTTCCATTACATGCATATATGACATTTTCTTTATCCATTTAGCTGCTGATGGACACTTAGGTTGTTTCTGTATCTTGGCTATTATGAATAATGCTTCAGTGAACAAGGGAGTACAGATATCTCTTTGAGATCTCATTTCAATTCTTTTGGATATATACCCAGAAATGAGATTGTTTGATCATATGGAAGATATATTTTTAATCTTTTGAGGAAATTCCATACTGTTTTCCTTAGCAGCTGTGCCATTTTGCATTCCCACATTATGCTAAGTGAAATAAGCCAGTCACAGAAGGATACATGCTGTGTGAGTCCAGTCATATGAGGTATCTACAACAGTGAAATTTATAGAATCAGAGAGTAGAATGGTGGTTGCCAGGGTGTCGTGGGAAAGGAGAAGGAGATCGAGTTGCTCGTCAATGGGCTGAGCCTTTCAGTTAAGCAAGATGAGTAAGTTCTAGAGATCCACTGTAAAGCATTGTATCTATAGTTAACAATAATAATACTCTATTGCACTCTTGAAAATTTTAGAGGGAAGATCTCATGGTAAGTGTCCGTACCACAAAAAACGTGGAGTTATTTTAAAGTTTTTTTGTTCTGGTTGCATCCTTTCTCAATTAGTGCCTTACCTCAGAGGTAACTACTATTCTGAATTCTATCACTGTATATAGTTTTGTCTATTCCTACAATTCTTATAAATGGAATCAAGTAGTGTGTGTGTAAAGTGTTTAGCTTCTTCTTTTGCTTAACGTAACATTTGTGAGATTCAGCAGTGTTGTTCTGTGTACCAGTAATTCATTCTTTTTTATTGCCATATGATATTCCATTGTTTAAATAGAACAGAACTCCTTCCATTCTCCTGTCAATGGACATTTGAATTGTTTCCTGTTTGGAGCTGTTATAAATAAAACTGCCAGAAACATTGTTCTACAAGCTTTACGGTGAAAATATGCACTCATTCCTTTTAGGTAAATACTTAGGAGTGGAATTGTTGGGCTAAATGGCAGGCCTGTGTGTAGCTTTAATAGTATACTAGTCCCCCTTTATCCATAGGGAATATGTTCCAAGACCTTCAACAGATACTTGGAAGCCCAGATAGTACTGAAGCCTGTATATACTATGTTTATTCCCATACACACCTATGAAAAAGTTTAATTTATAAATTAGGCCTAATAAGATATTAACAATAATACCTAATAATAGAACAATTATAACAATATACTGTAATAAAATTATGTGACTGTGGCCTCTCTCTCTCTGTCTTTGTCAAAATATCTTAATAGTTTCCAACTGTGGCTGATTATGGAGAGTTGAAACTGTGGAAAGCAAAACCATGGGTAGGGAACTATGGTCTTGCCAAAAAATAGTTTTCCAAAATCCTTGTAACAAATACACTCATTCCAGCAATACACGAGGGGAAGAATTCTCCCACATCCTTGCCCACCCTTGTAATGTCACTCTTTTTAATGTTAGTCATTCTTGTGGTTATGTACTAGTATTAATATATTACTTCGGTTTTAATTTGCATTTCCCTGATTCAGAGTGATGTTGGGTGCCTTTTTATACTCTTAGTATTTATTTGAATATTTATTTTTTTGAAGCGTTTCTTCATGTACAGGATTTTGTTATTGTTATCAAGTTCAAACTAATAATCAGAGAACATGGGTCTTTTTTGTTTTTGAGTTTTTGATGCTTATATTTTGATATTTATAGAAGTTTGCTTTATGAATTTTTGGTTACGAAAGTGTCTTTGTAAAGCATATGCTCTAATGTGTTGGGTTGTTCAGATCTTCTACATTTTAACTAATTTTTATTTTCCTGAATTACTGAGAAAAGTGTGTTAAAATCTTCCATCATGTTTACTGCTTTTTCAATTTCTTTTTGTAATTTGGTCATTTTTTAACTTTATATACTTTGAAGTTATTTATTAAATACATATGCGTTTATAATAGTTATACCTTCCTGGTGAGTTTTTTTTTTTTTTTTCTTTTTTTAACAAGAAGGGAAACCACTCAGACTGCGTCCTTTCCCTCTTACTCTCCTGGAGGAAGAGAAGAATGGTCATCAGTGGTAACTGGTGGTTGCGGTAAAGCAACAAGAGCCTGCTTCACGCTCAGGAGACAACACTAACCCTCCTCCCCATGGCCTGTAGCACTCTACATGTTCAGAGAAACTTCCTTAGTAATGAGCTGTATAGAACAATCTTGATTCTTGAAAGTATTGTCTTGAATTTTCCTTATCATTATTTGATTTTTCTTTCCCCTTTCCTTCCCCCTTCCTTTCCTTTCCCCCTTCCTTTCCTTCCCCCTTCCTTTCCTTTTCCCCTTCCTTTCCTCTCCTCCTTCTTTTCCTTTCCTCCTTCCTTTTCTTTCATTTCCTTCCCCCTTCCTTTCCTTTCACCTTTCCTTTCCTTCCCCCTTCCTTTCTTTTCTCCCTTCCCTTCCCCTTCCCCTTTCCTTTCCTTCCCCCCTTCCTTTCCTTTCCTCCTTCCCTTCCCCATCCCCTTTCTTCCCCTTATGCTTTTTTCCCCTTCCCCTTTCTTCCCCTTCCCCTTCCCTTTGCCTTCCCTTCACTTGCCCTTTCCCTTCCCTTTCCCTTCCCTTCCCTTCCCTTCCCTTCCCCATTTCCCTTCCCTTCTCTTTCCCATTTCCCTTCCCCATTTCCCTTCCCTTCCCCATTTCCCTTCCCTTCTCTTCCCCATTTCCCTTCCCTTTCCCTTCTCTTCCCCATTTCCCTTCCCTTCCGCATTTCCCTTGCCTTCCCTTCCCTATTTCCCTTCCCTTTCTCTTGCCTTCCCTTCCCTTTCCTTTCCTTTTTTATTGTTGTTTTTTGAGACAGAGTCCCACTCTGTCTCCCTGGCTGGAGTGCAGTGACGCAATTCCCGCTTACTGCAACCTCTGCCTTCCAGATTCCAGTATCCTCCAGCTTCAGCCTCCTGAGTAACTAGGATTACAGGCACCCACCACCATACCTGGCTAATTTTTTTTGTATTTTTAATAGAGATGCGATTTCACCATGTTGGCCAGGCTGGTCTCGAACTCCTGGCCTCAAGTGATCCTCCCACCTCAGCTGCCCAAAGTGTTGGGATTACAGGTGTAAACCACTGTGCCCAGCCTTATTTGGTTCCGTCCTTATTCCCAATAATGCTTAATGTTTGGTGTGACTATAATTTATTTTGGATAATAGTAATATTTGCATAGTAAACATTTTCATCCTGTACCCACAACATTTCTGCATCCTTGTGGTTTAAGTGCACCACTTGTAAGCAGCACATAGTCTGATTTTATTATTGTTTTAAAATTCAATCTTCCATTAACAAATCTGTCCATATTGAATCTGTCTGTTTTAAAAGTTAAACTTTTAACTGGAGAGTTTGTATAATTAGTGATGTATTTGGATTTTTTTTTTTGGAGGGGGGGTCAGTTGAAAGCCCAGAAGGAAATACATGGCATCATTTATAAAGAGGAAAAAAAAAAAAGGTATGGTCTGGGTACAGGAATACTAAAAGGAAAGTAACCCAGACCTCATGATGGCAGGCAGGCTTCATTTCCCCCATTAGTGCTGGGGGAATGAGAGAAAGGAATCGTTACTGGGACCTAGGCTCAGAGAAGGCTATGTGTAGAGTGGCCTGATAAGAACTGAGACCTCTGATTAAGGAATCAGCCAATCCGATGTAATCCTGCAGGGAGAAAGCTGGGGCAGTGAATACTCAACCTCACTCTTCTTCTTTCTGATCTTCTACTCTTCCTCTTCTTTGGCTGAACCCAAACAGAAAAAAGAGAGCAAGGAAGTCTCTGATTTCACCCAGGGGAGTCCATTTCTTAGGCCACGCAGCAGGTAGAAAAGTATTTATAGACAGTGAATTTGGAAAGAAAAGCAAAGATGCCCAGTCCACATTTCTACCCTATTAATTTGTGTTTTCTGTTTATCCTTTTGAAATTTTGTTTTATTTAAGTATGATTGGCATGCAATAAACTGCACATAAATAAAACATACATGACAAATTTAGACAAGCATACTCTTGAAACCATCACCACAATCAAAATAATAAATAGAACCATCACTCCCCCCAAATTCCTTATTTTCCTTGGTTAATCCCTCCCAATGGCTCCTAATCTGCATGCCCAACAATCACTGATCTGCTTTTGGTCACAATAGTTAAGTGTGCAATTTCTAGAATTTCATATACGTGAATTCGTATTACATAAAGTTTTTTCATCTAGCTTCTTTCAGTGAGCATAATTATTTCAGATAATTCGTGTTGTTGTATGTGCTCATTGCTTTTAACTGCTGAGTAGTATTCCTTTGTATGGATATACCACAAATTGTGTATCTGTTTACCTGTTGATGGATATTTTGGTTGTTTTCATGTGTTGGCTATTACAAATAAAGCTATAAACATTTGTTTTCAAGTCTTTCTATGGATATATGCTTTCTTTCTTTTTTTTTTTGCTTGCATTAAAAAAAAAATTAAATACGTAGGAGCTGAGCTGGATCATATGGTAGTTGTACATTTAACGTTTGAAGAAACTTCCAAGTTTCCTAACAGCAGTATATGAAAATTCCAGTTCCTCCACATCTTTGCCAACACTTGGTGTGATCCATCTGTTTTATTTCAGCCATTTTGATAGTGGGCAAGGGTATCTCATGTGGTTTTGATGTGAATTTCCTAAATGTTTAGTGCTATTGTGCATCTTTTCAGGGACTTTCTTGCAATTTACATGTCTTCTTTGGTAAAGTACCTATCTAAATTTTTTGTCCACATAAAAAAATTGTTTTTTGTTTTGTTTTCTTATTATTGAGATTGTAGAGTTCCTTATATATTATGGGCACTTAAAAAAATCAGGTATATGATTGCAAAGATTTTCTTCTAAACTGCAGCATGCCTTTTTATTCTTTCAGCAGTGTCTGCCAAAGAGAAGAATTTCATGATTCCTATGAAATCCAATTTAGCTGGCAGGTATGGTGCTCACACCTGTAATCCTAAGGCATCAAGAGTTTGAGGTGGGTGAATTGTTTGAGCTGAATAGTTTGAGACCAGCCTGGGCAACATGGCAAAACCCCATCTTTACAAAAAATACCAAATAATCAGCTGCGTAATGATAGCACATGCCTGTAGTCTCAGCTACTCAGGAGACTGAGGTGAGAGAATCAGTTGAGCCAGGGAAGTCAAGGCTGCAGTGAGCTGTGATTGTACCACTGTGCTCCAGCCTGGGTGATGAAGTGAGAGGCACTATCTCAAAAGAAAATAAAATTTCAGTTTATCAACTTTTTCTTTCTTTTGTTTTTAAAGATGGGGTTTCACCATGTTGGCCAGGCTGGTCTCGAACTCCCGACCTCGAGTGATCTGCCCACCTCGGCCTCCCGAAGTGCTGGGATTACAGGCGAGAGCCACCACGCCCGGCCAATATTTTTTATTTTATACATCATGCTTTTGGTGTCACATATAAGAAATTGTTGCCTAACCCAAGGTTGCAAAGTTTTTCTCCTATTTTTTTCTCTAAAAATGCTATAGTTTTAGATTTTACATTTAGGTCTGTGACCCATTTGAGTTAATTTTTCATATGGTACAGAGTATTAATTAAATTTCATTTTTTAAATAGAGACATTAAATCATTCCGGCATCATTTGTTGAAAGATTATCTTCTCTCCAATAAATTGCTAGTTCATTTTTGTCAAAAATATGCAAGTCTGGCTTGGCGTAGTCTATTTCTGGACTCCAGTCTGTTCTGTTGATTTGTCCATCTTGGTGGCAATACCGTCAAGTCTTGAGCACTATAACTTTATATTAAGTCTTGAAATCAGGTATTAGTCCTTCTGCTTCGTTCTTCTTTTCAAAAGTTGTTTTAGCTAGGTCTTGCTTTTAAAATTTGTTAGATGGGGACAGCAGAATGCTCAGTTTAGTGCTAATTATTTCCCATTCATGATAAAAGACCCTTCCAAGATGGTGCATCTGTAAAATGCACCATGAATTTTGCATTTTCCAGTATGGCTGCTGGATACAGAGATTGTTTCTAGTCCTGTGTGAGCACCTAGTACTGTTTCCTCTCATTGTTTTGGATTCTCCTTTTCCTGGCATCAGCTACTTTTCTTATACACGTATTGATTCATATTTTGCTGAATACTCGAGGGCATCCTCTATATTTATTTTACTTTAGGCAATATATCCTCCCAAGATTTATCAGGAAGACTAACAAATAATAAGTCTTTAGAGAGTTTGTATAATACGTGATTTAAAGCAAAAATAATATAACTTTATTTCCACTGGATGACTTACAAAATGCTTCAGAAAATGAAGTTCCGATGCCATTTTGGTCCTCAGGGCATATGGGTAGATTCAACGCAATGATTATTCAGTATCTTGAGTCAATGTGGTTAGTGACTAACAACTTTTTCTAACGGAATTCTTGATTCTCACTCTGACCAATCCTGCCTTGTGTCCAACCATAAAAAATCTGGTTAATGTGCTAATAATACTAGAGAGCTCTTTCTGTCTTTTTCTGACAAATCGCTTAGCACAATCAGAGCAGTTCCCTTTAGACTGGCAGCAAGAAACAGTGCTTTCTGTTCCTCCGTCTGATGGTTCATTTGGCTTATTATTTTAAATTGGGCATAATAAGCTTCCCAGGATGATTTTCCTTCAGCGTTGACTGGTCTTTGCATTGGCTGATTACACAAATTGACCATATTGCCACTTGTTTCTGGTTCTTGAGGCTAGAAACTTGATTTGGGATTCCATGATGGAAAGGAATATTGTAATCCTTCTGGCTTAAGAGAGACTTTCTTTGCTTGACTGTTAGCTGAAAAGGGATATAAACAAAGTTGCCGAAAATTTCCTTCTCTTCCTCATCTTGCCTTCAGTGTTTATTATTCATTTTATTAAATCAATACTTTGATAATTAATGCTTCTCTGCCTGCTACATTCTTCATGTTTTGTTTCTCCACTTGCTGAATTACGAGTTTGCTGATAGAGCTTGCCTGTTTATTTTTTGTTTTATTTTATTTTTTTCAAGACGGGGTTTCACCATGTTGGTCAGGCAGGTCAGGTCTTGAACTCCCAACCTCAGGTGATCCGCCCGCCTTGGCCTCCAAAGTGCTTGGATTACAGGCGTGAGCCACCACGCCTGGCCTGTTTTATTTTTTTAAGCAGAAGAACTTTAAGCAGGTTCTTTTTGCAAAGTCTGATTGGCATGTGCCATTTCATCTGAGATCTGGGGATTTATTCTCTATCGTTTTGTATAATATTGATTTGAAGTTAATTGATATTTGTTTCTGAGAATCTACATTGGGCTTCAATGCAACAAATTCAAAACATCTTAATTGTGTACCCTGCTCATGCATTCATATATGTACATTTGACAGTGTGAACTGCTAGTTAAAGAAACCCCATCTCTACCCAAAACTACAAAATTAGCTGGGCGTGGTGGCTCATTCCTGTAATCCCAGCTACTCGGGAGGCTGAGGCAGGAGAATTGCTTGAACCCGGGAGGCGGAGTTTGCAGTGAGCCGAGATTGTGCCATTGCACTCCAGCCTGAGTGACAAGAGCAAAACTGTCTCAAAAAGAAAAAAAAAAAAAAAAGAATTGGGAGGGTTCAGTCAAGGAGAGGGCATTAAGATGCATTTCTGTTCCTTCTGCCTCTTTCCTAAGAAGACTTTTCCAATTAAGAATAATAGAAAACAATGTAGAGAGCATAGACGTTTATTGCAGCAACTAACATAGAATAGGCACAGGAGGTCCTAATGATGTAAGCAGCAGACATCTCTTGGATGTTCTCTTGTCCAGTTTTCATCATGTTTATCACCTCTTATTGCTCTTATCTCCCATAAAATTACTTCAATTGAGTAACCAAAGCCATCTCCAATCATTTAATCATCCAAGGGCCAGCAATTACTCTTATACCCAGCTATCTATAAGTATGGTTATTAGTAACTTCTATAATCTAAACTCACTCATGAGTATAGTTTTTTAATTCTTGGAATAATGCCCCTTTAGAAATTAATTTTGGAATGACTATTTCAACATTCATCTGTTGAAGAATATCATAGGCGTCAATAACCAATCTTGGGGTGGGAAAAAAAGGAGTAAGGAGGCAAAATATCTGGCCTCACTTTGAAACCTGGCTTTTATACATGGGAACCTCGTTATCTTATCACTGCATCTAAGTTCTAAAGTTATTAGGCAGTCTAGGGAAAAGTGGTCATTATCCAGAAATACCCATTACTGAACTAACCACTGATATAAGTCATCCGCAGCCAAGTGGCTTTCCTGGCTTTGCAGAGCATTTGTATCAGCCTACTAACTCAAGGTCTTGGTCAGTCTCTCACTATCAAATATTCTAAAACGCCAACAATGTGATACAATATAATACAAATTGACTGCAAAGAGAAATTAAACATATTTCACAAGTTGCAGAATTTTATGAAAGAAATGAAAGTAATGCTGGTGAACGGCATAAATCACATTTTAAGCCAGTACTTGACATATAAGAATCTGGAAGTTACCTGAACAATCAGAGAAGAGAAATCAAGAAGGAGGATGACTAAATAGAGAATATGAATATCAAAGTCTTAGTAAGACCCTCAGAAAAACCTAATGTAAAAAAACTTCAAGTATTTTCCAAGTGATAGTCTTGTGTTGCAGAAGTGAAATGTGAAATGATGGGTATAGAATATTGCCTTACAATTTTGCTGGGAAAATTACAACAAAAGTCAATACTTGATTTGCTCTTCTTGATGCTGAGTACTGCACTTAATTATAAAATGTATTTTGTTACTTATAAAATAAAATGCATTTGCTTTCATAATTTTTACTTTTGAAGACTGTTCTCAGCAAATCCTTTTGAAATATGTTTTTATGAAATTATGGTTCCATTTTAAGTGGATTCACTGGGAGATGCCTTTTGCTGACACCAGTTAACCCTGGGCAATGAGAACCTCTCAGGCAATGAAGTGATCCCCTTTCTTCTTGTCTTTCACCCTATTAAGCCAAGTTCAGCCTAAAGCTGCCTCCTTAGATGTTTTAAGTTTGGCCTAAAGGACTTTTGTACATCATGAACTCTAACAAGTGGATGTGTAAACGGACCGTAGCCTACACTTGTGCCAATCACTGAGTTTTGCACAATTAACTGTAGCCAAATGTTCGAACTGTGTTCAAATAAGGCAAATGCTGAGCTGTAACCAGTCTAGCTGTTTCTGTACCTCACTTCTGTACCTCGCTTTTCTTTTTCTGTCCGTAATCTTCTTCCACCACTTTATACAAGCACCACATCTTATACAAGCACCACGTGGCTGGGCTGGAGTCTCTGAGCCTACCCTTGCTCAGAAGGCTGCCTGATTTACAAATCGTTCCTTGCCCAATTAAACCCACTTAAATTTAATTCAGCTGACGTTTTTATCTTATAAACTCTCCTCCACTCCCCGCTCCTTCCCGGTTTGGCTCATTGCTTACTCTACCTCTGTCCTTGCCGCTGTGTGTTTTTCTTCTTTCCTAGCTATTATCTCTCCTCCGCTGGTGAGGCTCCAGCTTCTGGACCAGAAGGGTGAGTGCATGTGGTCAGTCTCCTGAAATGCTTAGGACCTGCTGAGATCTTTGCAATTCCACTCTGTTAGGAAACATGGAAAACGCGTTTTCTTTTTTAGATGGAGTCTCGCTTTGTTACCCAGGATGGAGCGCAGTGGTGCAATCTTGGCTCACTGCTCTGCCTCCTGGGTTCCAGTGATTCTTTTGTCTCAGTCTCCCGAGTAACTGGGACTACAGGCGCACGCCACCACGCCGGCTAATTTTTGCATTTTTAGTAGAGAAGGGGTTTCGCCCTATTAGCCAGGCTGTTATCAAACTCCTGACCTCCCAAGCCGCCTGCGTTGAACTCCCAAAGTGCTGGGATTACAGGCATGAACCACCACGCCTGGCTGGAAAATGCATTTTTATATTGATAGCCCTACCCTTATTTTTAATGATTTTAAACAAATAATTATATTCCGTGAAGGTTGGTTTACTTTTACTAAATCTTCTTAGGAAGGAGATAAATGGCTATAGTAATAATGAGCGTCTCCTTTAAGGAGGACAATTGAGGCAGAAAGTTCCAGAAGGAAAGAGTAAGGGGGTCTGGTCTTTAAAAATGTCACCTGATCCCTTTTGAGCATCAACCTTGAGTTTTGCATATGGTAAATTCTCAATAGTCACAGATTGGCTAATTGGCAAAGAAGAGGCAAGTCCTAGGACCCAGTGTTTTTTCGTATTGTCAGTTCCTTCCAGAGTGAAGTCACGGAAAAGCCTGGGGCACAGCGCACACTGCCTTTGTTGATTGGTGCTTATTTGCTAGATTGATGGGCGTTGCTCAGCCACACAGGGAGCTTTACATCCTGATGACCAGGTTGCACCCCAGATCAAAGCTGTCAGGAGGGAACCGGCGCTAGTAGTGTAATACTGGGGTTCAGGGTGCCCTCAGCTCCCCTGAGAGGACGTTTCTCCAGGTTCTTGGTCTCCTGCCCTCTCAAGAATGAGACAGGGACCACGGCGCACTGCACAGTAAACGCGGGATTCAAAAGTGTTTGTAGAAAGTGATTTATTTAAAGACAGAAAGAGGAGGAGAGAGAAAGAAAAGCCGCTCTCACACTGAGAAGGGTTCCCAGAGGGGAAACCAGAGGAGGAAAGCTCCTCTCACTGAATGAGAGAATCCAGAAAGATGGAATCCAGGAGAGGAAAGCAGCTTCCACGCTGAGTGGAAGGGGACAGAGAGAGATGGAGTTTAGGAGAGGAAGACAGGCTTCCAGGAGAGAGTGTGGAAGGGGACTCCAGAGGGGAAATCCAGGAGAGAGAAAACAGCTTCCACCAAGGGAGTGTTCCTGGAAGGAGACCCAAACATGAAATCCGAAGGGGTGTGGAAGAAGGGGACTTTTAGCCCGGGAGGAACCCCCATCTTCTCTAAGACCCCAGGCCAATGAAAGGAGTTCCTTAGACCTTCCGCTGGGGTGACTGACTTAGTTTCTTCTCATGCCCTTGAAATTTAAACATAAACTGTTAAATCTCCCAGATGGAGAGAGATGGGAGGGGGGCATGGCGCTAGGAAGTTCGTGCCCTTAAAACTACGCCCTCTTGTGGACCCGGAAAGAGAACACCTTCCCTTAGTGGGTGTAAAGCTCCCTTGATTATTTTTCAGTGTGTAGTCAAATTGGAAAACCATCTTTTTAGATCATGATATTTCTATGCACTTTCCTTAGGAGGGACTCTTCATGGCTCTGAGGTCTCAAGTTTTCCTTTTAACTTTCTCCTCTTCTTTTAAAATTACTTTTACCCCACAAAAAAAGGCATGAAGAAGTCTTTTCAACTTCCTGCTGCAAGCGCCAATACAGCTAATTTGACACTGATGGGGAGGCTCGAAGTTGTCCTGGGAGTATGATGGGGCAGAGGGTCATCCTGTGGCTGTAACTTATCTAATTTAGCACTGGGGTCAGGCTGAAGCCTCTTCCACCACAGGAAAGCCTTTTTCACATACACAGTTCTCAGGTGGACCTGCCTCCACTCCGATTTCTATGAACGCAAACAGCAGCTCTTTAAAAGGGTGCTGGGGCTCGGAGATTGACGAAGAAGACATCCCTCCTGCAGCTGTGCTTTCTCCTTGGCTCCTTCTCGTGGCTGCTGTCAGGCTCACTTCTTGAAATGTTAAGGATGAAATATCTCTCTGGTTTTCTTTTCCCCAACCCTCACTTTCTGGGTGATAGGCAGCACAAAACAGGCTAGAAATATTCCTCCTACCCCAAACCATGGTGAGGTGTAAACCTAGAAAACACATGAAGTAGACAAAACTTCTGCCCTGGCAGGAAGCCTACATTTTAAACTGCGCATTGAAAAAAGCATTCACTAGGATGTTATGTAAACACTGACTTACAAGCTTTGGTGTGCTCCGCGTTTGTGTTGTGTAAGTAGCTTGTTGAAACTGAAGGAGAAAGAGATTTATAATCTTACTTATACAAGTCAGGCAATGTTCTGTGCGGAAAGAGGGATTCTTAGGAGCTCTTTAAGTGAGGATAATGTATTTGGGCTTAAGCAGTGAAATGAAACAAGAGGGTAACATCTGAAGACAGATTCATTTACTCAGAAAAGCCAAGTCAATGTATTCAGTAATAGTATAGAGGTGTAAACTATGTTTTATGCTCCTAAGCAAAAGACAATTGCAAAATCTTCTATAGATACTCATTTAAAACAACTTTTTAACATAATAAATCTAGCTAACATTTATTGTGTGTTTAGCATGCATAAAACACATTTATTCCTCAGGAAAATTCTACGTGCTAGGCTACTATACCCACTTCACAGATGAGGCATTGAGAAGTTAGGCAACTCGCCAAAGGTCACACAGCAAGTAAGTGGCAAAGCCAGAATCTCAAGTTACAGTCCAGCTCTGGATGCCGGGTGCATTTAGTTGACTTTGATTGTTCTGTGTTATTTTATTTAGTATAACTGCTGATATTGCTTATTACACTTTTTTGCATCTACGATAAAATCTTGTGGGTCGAGTCAATTCCACTGGGTTCACTTGAGATGAATGATAATTACTAGTGCCATCTAGTGATGTTTAATCTACTGATAGAATACATGGAGAATTTCTGGCAGAACACTGGAGTATCAATTAATTGATTTATTCACAAGTATTTTCCTGAACTGAAAATTAGATTTTGTTCTTTAATAACTATTTTTTCTTTGATAAAGATAGAACTATCAACTAGTAGGTAATTATAACTTATTTAATTTCTATAATAGCTAACTCAAAGCCATTTGGAAATGGTAAAGAGGAAATTTTACATGGATAGTAGGAAAGACTACAATAATTTGAAGAAATCTAGGCAAAGTTACGCAAATGGATGTAGACGCTAGTGAAAAGTTCCTTAGACATGTAGCAAATGCAGGTAGACTTTCCTATAATCAGTTCAATAGGCGTTGAAATTTTGTTGAATATCACAGTTACAATTAAGGACAGTATCTTAGAAATTCAGAATTTAAAGATCTGTAGCAAGTAGTGGAGTACCTGGTCCTTATTAGGTGAGAGTTGAATATTTGTTGAATGTTTTTTACAGAATAAATTAAAATCACTGCACAAGATAGAAGGAAATGAGCTCAAACTTTTTTTTAAAGCAATTTTTACTTCCACATTTTTCTACCCAAAATATATGTGGCAGATATCACTAATGAATATTAATTGATTGGGTCAGATTCAGCTACTCAACATTTCAGATAAAAGATCGTCTTGAAAGAAGACAGTAACCACGTTTCTTCTAATTTCCTCCAGCAATACAATCAACTACATTCTGAGCTGCCATTCCTGGTGTCAGTGTTGTTTACCTTTTCTTGGGAATCTTCTATTTTAACTTGATTTTTGTTCTTTAATTGTTTAAAATATATCACCCACTTTCAACCTCATAGAAGAGCACCTATGCACATGGGATATTTTACCAAATCACCTAATATCAGTGATTTTTCTTTTTAATTATCTACTTTTTAGAAGACATAAGTAATCGTACCAAAATACCGTTTCTCCTTTTATTTCTTTTCTAAATGGCCAACATGCAGGAAATGAAAGTCTCTAGTCACTCCTTCCAGACACACACAGACACCAGCCTCCAGCCTCCTTTTTAACTTGGCATTTTCCGTTTTCCATGCGATGCTTCGAATCCATGTTTTCCTTCCTGCTCTTTCTACTCAGTCTGATATTGAGACTGGCCCAAGCAGAAGAAGAACCAAACTAAACAGAAAACCAAGCTGAGTGTCCAGCATCCTTGTCAGCTCCTCTGAGCCAGAGGATGGCACCTGGAAAATAAGAGGTGACAATTTTGTGCTCTGCTTTCTGTCCTGTTATGATGCAGATAATCATACTTGTCACTGAGTAGTCGGTGAAACTCAGGTGAAAGTTATTGTGAAACTCAGTACTTGGTGAAACTCAGGTGAAAGTTATTGTGAATAATGGCCATGCAACTGTATGGCTTTAAGCCAATCCCTTATTGAATGAGAAGCAAAATCTAATGAGGACAGTGATTCTCTCTGAAAATGAGATCTTAGGTTTAACAGCTGCATTTCCAAACCTGAAATGAGACACATGCAGGGCTTTTCTTTGCCTGAGCTTTCGGTTGGGGCAAGAAGTGGCCTACAGTTCTAATTTTCAGTCTATATCTCAAAGGTAATGTCTAGAAATCAATTTTCTGCTTGTCCTCTTGTTTAGTCAAGGGGAGAAATTTGCTGCTCATGAAGGGTTGAGGGCCTGACACCACTTCAAGAGAGCACTCCAGGATCACAGGTTAAGGTATCTTCTGCCTAATCTCGTCCTCCCACACTGAAGACAGCCTTGACCTTGACCTAAAGGGAATTTCCTTTTTAGAGGAGAGCAAGGAAATTCTGTTTCCATGTTAAAAGAGGGAGATCTCTCCTGTCACTGCTTGCTGCTGTTAGCTTTGCGGGCGCTGGGAGCCCAATTATGTGTGGAAGCATTATAAAAAGGAGCCAGTGCTCAAACTGGCGTGCAGAAGACACAGACACAGATTCCATCAATAAATAATGGAATGCACTTGTGTGTTCGTGCACACATTTGTGGTTTAGAAGATTACCTTTCAAAGTGGACTCACTGTGCAATTGGAAATGAGCTGAGACCCCCATTTCTATACCTTTCCTGCTTGGATGGTCTGGGTGTCATTGACACAGGCAGCTGAGAAAATAACAGCAGGGTTAACTGTTCATGCAAGTGTAATAATAGTCCTTAACAGAAGAAGAGTAATTACCTTTGTCTAGTTTTCCCTGCTGTAAAATGTAATAAAATAGAGACCAGTGTCTACTGCTGATAGACACCATCCTTCTCTTCTGAAATACACGCCAATGACTCTGAAACACCCTTTGCTCACCAGCTAAATTCACATCTTAATTTTGAAAAATCCTTTACTGTTTGGTAGATTCCCTGAATGCATTTGACAGTTCTCAGGCTAGTGCTATTAGGTGGGAAATCTCAAAGCCGTAGGAGGCTTACAGCCTGGGAGATGACAGAGCATGGGTGGGTGCAGTCCCATCCCCCATTGATTGTCCAACATCACGATGACAGGAGGTATCTGTGTAGCAGAAGGAAGAGCTTCAGAGGGGTGGCTTCATTTGGCAAGACAAGCCCCTGTTAGCAGCCGGAAGCAGTGGTGCTGAAAAGCAATCGCTGGTGTCAAGAACTTTCTTAGCTAAGCAGTGCAGCTGGTGGCAATAAATAGCATTCTAATAAAGGAGGATGTTCAATCCATGACATAAGCACATACTGTTTCAACTACCAAACATAATTTATGAGGCTGCATATGTCTGAAGTGGATTTCCCCCTATACATTTTTAAATAAAAATGCGAAGATTTCAAAAGGAGGAAAAGATCTACATTTTAAATCAAATGGGAAGATCAATGGGAAGTCCACTGCTTTTTAAAAGTACACTATGATACATCACATTTTATTTTATTTTATTTTATTTATTTATTTTTTGAGACGGAGTTTCGCTCTTGTTACCCAGGCTGGAGTGCGATGGCGCGATCTCGGCTCACCGCAACCTCCGCCTCCCGGGTTCCAGCAATTCTCCTGCCTCAGCCTCCCGAGTAGCTGGGACTACAGGCACGCGCCACCACGCCCAGCTAATTTTTGTATTTTTAGTAGAGATGGGGTTTCACCATGTTGACCAGGATGGTCTCGATCTCTTGACCTCGTGATCCACCCGATTTTAAAGGTATGTTGGTGTCATATTGTACAACTACTTCTGTTCCTAAGAAAGATGGATGCTATTTTCTATGATGGTGAATACTGTATTTATGACAAGGGGTCTTAATAACACTTCGCAAAAAAGCTGCAAAAATGTAAATGCTTGCATTGAATATCTTGGACCTTACTTTTGAAAACATGAGCACATGTTCTTACATAAACCATTGATGAAACCCAGTCAGTTTCACATAATCCTTAAAATAGTTGTGAAGGAACTTGAAAATGATGAACCAGAGAAGCCATGTGTACTATTGGGCTTAAACAACAAGGCTCATTTGACCTCTTAACTCACTGACTCTGCATGAGTAAGATAAGTTATTAGTTTTGACATAACCAGTGGTTTATTTTACCATCTACTGCTGTTCTTTGTTACATGTTCTATTCATATCATATGTTATTGCTCTTTATAATTATTGTGGAACATAGCAATTGCACAGACCCATATCATATCCCACCGGGATAAACATTGTGGATGAGGGACCCGAAGAACTTGCCTTTGACTTAAAGTTTATTCCTACTGCTTTCTTTACATGGGAAAGATTTTTTACTGATGGCATTCACAAAACTAACTCTATGTTTTAATGACTGTGGAGCCACTCTGAATAGCACTTTATTCAGGAACTCCAAATGCCAATTTGTTTTCTACTGTGAGGTGTGTGTTCAAGCTTATGAAATGAATAGCTGGTTAATCTTTTAAGCTATTACTCAAGATAAAATCCACTGAACCTGAAAGCAAAATACAGCACTTATACTGCTGTTCCTTGAAATTTATTTTCCATGCTGTGTCCATATAACTGTTAATAACATATTTTTGCTTTAGAAAGGAAGGGTCTGGTAAGCTCAGATATCAATGGGTATCAATATTTTATCATTTTGTTGACTTTGAAACTCATTATTGATAGAGAAGCTGAATTTCCATTCTCTTCATGATGGAAACATAAAAAATAAGTAGCGTTGCAGCATAAAGACGTATTGCCAAATGGGTATTATTTTTGTGTTTTAATTGTAAGCACAAATCCAGTCTAAATAAGGGCAGACATATTTCAAAGCACCATCTTACAAAGTTAGGAACCATTATAGAATAACATGAAAGCTTTAACATGTTCTACTTGGTGAGGAGAAAAATACTTAAGATAATCAAAAGGGAGAGAGCTATGAGACGGATTTGCTTGACTTTGTCCCCGAAACTGTTCAGAACCAGATGGTTTCAGAGATATTATACGTGAAACTGATAAAGATTTCAACCCAGTGGTTTCTGGGGGAATTCTAGGCAGATGCCATCAGAATGTGCTTAAAAAGTTAAACAGCAGTAATGAATTCCCTTAAATGTCTCTTAAAATGCACATGGATTCTCCAAAGTTCATTACTTTGATTTTGTGTGTGAGGCTGATAGCTGCAAGTCCAAACAGGGGAATGCAGTTAGTCGAGATTTTAAATCACTTGCGTACATGTTCTTTCTCTAAGGCAGCAACAGGGAAAACCTGAAAGTTTATCCTACTTTTCAAGGAAGCATAGATGAGCATATGGTGAACATTAGTTACCTTAAAAGCAAGTTTTGGTCATAGCTGAATATTGCCTCTGTTTTCTAAAATCATTAGCTTAGGATGGAATTAACCTGACACACACGTACAGCATTAAAGAGAGTGTTTACAAGAAACTTCTCAGTCTTGCTCCACACACTAGGGATGAGCACATACCTTTTGTTGTTAATTGTGGGTGGAACTTGGACAATTTTAAGTGCATAAGTAGAGTTAAGAGTGGTACCACTCTGACTCTTAGATTGAATTGCACCATGTAAATTGAAGTGTTAGAATCATCTGAAGTTCCTTTTGGGAAACACCACCTCTTGGCATGGTCTTTCATTGATAATCCTCAATATTGTCACTTTTAAAAAATTTATACTTTACATTCTGGGGTACATGTGCGGAACGTACAGGTTTGTTACATAGGTATGCACGCACCATGGTGGTTTGCTGCATTCATCCCCCATCATCTACATTTGGTATTTCTCCTGAAGCTATCCCTGCCCTATGTCTGTACCCTGTTACCCCTTAGCTAGCTCCCCACCCTGCAACAGGCCCTGGTGTGTGATGTTCCCCTCACTGTGTCCATGTATTCTCATTGCTCAACACCCACTTATAATATGAGTGAGAACATGTGGTGTTTGGTTTTCTGTTCTTGTGTCAGTTTGCTGAGAATGATGGTTTCCAGTTTCATCCATGTCCCTGCAAAGGACATGAACTCATCCTTTTTTATGGCTGCATAATATTCCATGGTGTATACATGCCACATTTTCTTTATCCAGTCTATCATTGATGGGTATTTGGGTTGGTTCCAAGTCTTTGTGATTGTGAACAGTGCTGCAATAAACATACATGTGCATGTGTCTTTATAATAGAACGATTTATAATCTTTTGGGTATATACCCAGTAAAGGGATTGCTGCATCAATGGGGATAGCATTGAATCTATAAATTACTTTGGGCACTATGGCCATTTTCACAATACTGATTCTTCCTAACCATGAGCATGGAATGTTTCTCCATTTGTTTGTGTCCTCTCTCATTTCCTTGAGCAGTGGTTTGTAGTTCTTGAAGAGGTCCTTAACATTCCTTGTTAGTTGTATTCCTAGGTATTTCATTCTTTCTGTAGCAATTGTGAATGGAAGTTCACTCATGATTTGGTTCTCTGTTTGTATGTTATTGGTGTATAGGAATGCTTTTGATTTTTGCACATTGATTTTGTATCTTGAGACTTTGCCGAAGTTAATTATCAGCTTAAGGAGATTTTAGGCTGAGACAGTGGAGTCTTCCAAACATACAATCATGTCCTCTGCAAATAGAGACAATTTTACTTCCTCTTTTCCTAGTTGAATACCCTTTATTTCACTTTCTTGCCTGATTGCCCTGGCCAGAAGTTTCAATACCATGTTGAATAGGAGTGGTGAGAGAGGGCATCCTTGCCTTGTGCCTGTTTTCAAAGGGAATGCTTCTAGTTTTTGCCCATTCAGTATGATATTGGCAGTGGGTTTGTCATAAATAGCTCTTATTTTGAGATATGTTCCATCGGTACCTAGTTTATTGAGAGTTTTTAGCATAAAGGGCTGTTGAATTTTGTCAAAGGTCTTCTCTGCATCTAGTGAGATGATCATGTGGTTTTTGTCCTTGGTTCCATTTATGTGATGGATTACATTTATAGATTTCCATATGTTAAACCAGCTTTGCATCCCAGGGACAAAGCTGACTTGTTTGTGATGGATAAGTTTCTTGATGTGCTATTGAATTCAGTTTGCCAGTATTTTATTGAAGATTTTCACATCAATGTTCATTATGGATATTGGCCTGAAATTTTCTTTTTTAGTTGTGTCTCTGCTAGGTTTTGGTATCAGGATGATGTTGGTCTCATAAAATGAATTAGGGAGGATTCTGTCTTTTTCTATTGTTTGGAATAGTTTCAGAAGGAATGGTACCAGCTCCTCTTTGTACCTCTGATAGAATTCAGCTGTGAACCCATCTCGTCCTGGACTTTTTTTGGTTAGTAAGCTATTGCTGCCTCAATTTCAGACCTTGTTATTGGTCTATTCAGGGATTCAATTTCTTCCTGGTTTAGTCTTGGGAGGATGTAAGTGTTCAGAAATTTATCTATTTCTTCTAAATTTTCTGGTTTATTTGCATACAGGTGTTTATAGTATTCTCTGATGGTAGTTCGTATTTCTGTGGGATTGGTGGTGATATCTTTTTGCTATTTTTTATTGCATCTGTTTGATTCTTTTCTCTTTTTTTCCTTTATTAGTCTGGCTAGCGGTCTATTTTGTTGATGTTTTCAAAAAGCCAGCTTCTGGATTCATTATTTTTTTTGAAGGGGTTTTTGTGTCTCTATCTCCTTCAGTTCTGCTCTGATCTTAATTATTTCTTGTCTTCTGCTAGCTTTTGAATTTGCTTGCTCTTGCTCTTTTAGCTCTTTTAATCGTGATGTTAGGGTGTCGATTTTAGATCTTTCCTCATTTCTCTTGTGAGCATTTAGTGCTGTAAATTTCCCTGCACACGCCAATTTAAAGGTGTCCCAGAGGTTCTGGTATGTTGTGTTTTCATTCTCATTAGTTTCAAAGAACATCTTTATTTCTGCCTTCATTATTTATCCAGTAGTCATTCAGGAGCAGGTTGTTCAGTTTCCATGTAGTTGTGTAGTTGTGAGTGAGTTTCTTAATCCTGAGTTCTAATTTGATTGCACTGTGGTCTGAGAAACTGTTATGATTTATGTTCTTTTGCATTTGCTGAGGAGTGTTTTACTTCCAATTATGTGGTCAATTTTAAAATAAGTGTGATGCGGTGCTGAGAAGAACGTATATTCTATGTATTTGGGGTGGAGAGTTCTGTAGATGTCTATGAGGTCTGCTTAGTACAGATCTGAGTTCAAGTCCTGGATATCCTTGTTAATTTTCTGTCTTGTTGATCTGTCTAATATTGACAGTGGAGTGTTAAAGTCTCCCACTATTATTGTGTGGGAGTCTAAGTCTCTTTGTAGGTCATTAAGAAGTTGCTTTATGTATCTGGGTGCAAATATATTTAGGATAGTTAGTTCTTCATTTTGCATTGATCCCCTTAACATTATGTAGTGCCCTTCTTTGTCTCTTTTGATCTTTGTTGGTTTAAAGTCTGTTTTATTAGAGACTAGGATTGGAACCCCTGCTTTTTTTTAATGCTTTTCATTTGCTTGATAAATCTTCCTCCATCCCTTTATTTTGAGCCTATGTGTGTCTTTGCATGTGAAATGGGTCTCCTGAATACAGCACACCAGTGGGTCTTGACTCTATCCAATATTTGCCAGTCTGTGTCTTTTAATTGGGGATTCATCCCATTTACATTTAAGGTTAATATTGTTACTTGTGAATTTGATCCTGCCATTTTGATGTTAGCTGGTTGTTTTGCCCGTTAATTGATGCAGTTTCTTCATAGTGTTGACGGCCTTTACAATCTGGTATGTTTTTGCAGTGGCTGGTACTGGTTGTTCCTTTCTGTGTTTACTGCTCACTTCAGGAGTTCTTGTTAGGCAGCCTGGTGATGACAAAATCTTTCAGCATTTGCTTGTCCATAAAGGATTTTATTTCTCCTTCATTTATGAAGCTTAGTTTGGCTGGATATAAAATTCTGGTTTGAAAATTATTTTCTTTAAAGATGTTGAATATTGGCCCCCACTCTCTTCTGGCTTGTAGGGTTTCTGCTGTGAGAGGTACTGTGAGTCTGATGGGCTTCCCTCTGTGGGTAACCCGACCTTTCTCTCTGGCTGCCCTTAGCATTTTTTTCTTCATTTCAACCCTGGTGAATCTGATGATTATGTGTATTGGGGTTGCTCTTTTCAAGGAGTATCTTTGTGGTGTTCTCTGAATTTCCTGAATTTGAATGTTGGCTTGCCTTACTAGGTCAGGGAAGTTCTCCTGAATAAGATCCTGAAGAGTGTTTTCCAACTTGGTTTCATTCTCCCTGTCACTTTCAGGTATGTACACCAATCAAAGGTAGATTTGGTCTTTTCATGTAGTCCCGTATTTCTTGAAGGCTTTGTTCATTTCTTTTCACTCTTTTTTTCTCTAATCTTGCCTTCTTGCCCTATTTCATTGAGTTGATCTTCAGTCACTGATACCCTTTCTTGTGCTTGATCGATTCAGCTATTGAAACTTGTATATGCTTCACAAAGTTCTCGTGCTGTGTTTTTCAGCTCCATCAAGTTGTTTTTTTTTCTCTACACTGGTTTTTCTAGTTAGCATTTTGCCTAACCTTATTTTAAGGTTCTTAGCTTCCTTGCTTTGGGTTAGAACATGCTTTAGCTCGGAGAAATTTGTTATTACTCACCTTCTGAAGCCTGCTTCTGTCAATTTGTCAAACTCATTCTCCATCCAGTTTTGTTCCCTTGCTGGTCAGAAGTCATGATCCCTTGGAGGAGAAGAGGCATTCTGTTTTTTGGAGTTTTCAGCCCTTTTGTGCTGGTTTCTTCCCATCTTCGTGGATTCATCTACCTTGGGTCTGTGAAATTGGTGACCTTTGGATGGGGTCTCTGAGTGGACATCCTTTCTGTTGATGTTGCAACTATTTCTTTCTGTTTGTTAGTGTTCCTTCTAACAGTGAGGCCTCTCTGCAGCAGGTCTGCTGGAGTTTGCTGGAGGTCCACTCCAGACCCTGCTTGCCTGGGAATCACCAGCAGGGGTTGCAGAACAGCAAAAATTGCTGCCTGTTACTTCCTCTGGTAGCTTAGTCCTAGAAGGGTACCTACCAGCCAGAGCTCTCCTATATGAGATGTCTGTCAGTCCTTACTGGGAGGTGCCTCCCAGTCAGAATACACGAGGTTAAGGGAGCCCCTTGAGGAGGCAGTCTGTCCCCTGTCAGAGCTCGAGCACTATGCTGGGAGATTTGTTGCTCCCTTCAGAGCTTCTGGGCAGGGACTTTTAAGTCTGCTGAAACTGTGCCAACAACCACCCCTTTTCCAAGGTGCTCTGTTCCAGGAAGGTGGGGTCTTTATTTATAAGTCCCTGAAGGGCTGCTGCTTTTTTTCAGAGATGCCATGCCCAGTGAGGAGGGAGCCTAGTGACACAGTCTGCCTGCAGTGTCCTTGTTGAGCTGCCGTGGGCTCTGCTCAGTCACTGTGTAAACGTCCTGGCAACTTTTTTTATGCAGGGAAGGTTAAAATTGCATCCTAGAGCCTCAGCAATGTCCTGGGTTGAGCCCAGACTGCTGTGCTGGCTGGGAGAATTTCAAGCCAGTGAATTTTAGCTTGCTGGTCTTCATGGGGGTGGGACCCGCTAAGCCAGATCACTTGCCTCCTGGCTACAACCCCCCTTTTCAGGGGAATGAGCAGTTGTGTCTCGCTGGTGTTCCAGGCACCCCTGGGGTATGAAAAAACCAAACTGCTATGGCTAGCTCAGTGTCTTCCCAAATGGCCCAGTTTGTGCTGGGAACTCATGGCACTGGTGGTGTAGGCACCAGAGGGAATCTCCTGGTCTGTGGGTTGTGAAGACTGTAGGAAAAGCACAGTATCTGAGCCAGAGTGCCAGAATAAGTCTCTAATGGCTTCCCTTGGCTAGGAGAGGGAGTTCTTGGGCCCCTTGATTTTCCTGGGTGAGGCAACACCCCACCCTGCTTCAGCTTTCCCTCCTTGGGCTGCACCCACTCTCTAACCATTCCCAATGAGATAAACCAGGTACCTCCATTAGAAATGCAGAGATCACCTACCTTCTGTGTCATTCTTGCTGGGAGCTGCGTAGCAGAGCTGTTCCTATTCATCCATCTTGCCAGAAATCGTCTATTTTCACTTTTAACAGAAGGAAATATGCTTTCTACTGCTAATGAAATTCTTGTTGTGGTGTAAGAGGTAACAATGAAAAGTTTTGAAGAACACAAGCACCTAGCGGCAAGGATTTCCAAGTTTGGAATTGGGATGTCCAACTTCTCGAAATCTAGATTCATATTTTTATCTGTCTACTTGTCCTGGTAGCTCCTTCAGCTTGATGGGTAGTAAACACTGGCCGCTGTTTTACAGGAGAAATTTCTTTCCAATCTCAGTACCAGGGAAAGCTCGGTCTTTATTTTTATCCTCTGGACAATGTGGATCTTCAACTGAGATGACTTCTGTCTTTTCTCTGGTCATTCAGAAACATCAAACCAAATTGGTCTTTCTTCAAGTAATCATATAAATTGTGCAGAATACATTTTGAGTGCTAATTTTAATCTTGACTTCATCTTATTTCTCTTCACCTTCATTCCCTCACTGATTTCATTTTTTAACTTTTTGTAATGTTTCCACCCCAGTAAGACACCCCCAAATCCATTTATACAAAAAAGAACATAAATAAATAATCCAAATTTGAAAATGTCATTTTCTTCCTCATATCCTCTTTTATCCTCAGTGCTTTAAATCACTGAATTTTCCCTTTTTTTCAGCCAGCATTTTTATTCAGTCTTCTTTTTAAATATCTCCTGAAGCCCCTCCTTGTTTTTCTGTTCTCCTGCTATTGCCTTAATTCAGGTAGGCCACCTGATTGGCCTCCCTTTTACACTCTAATTTTAATAAATTCCACCCCCATGAGTATGATTATTATTTCTCTGATTACAAATACAAATATTATTATTACTTCCTTGCTTAAAAATCTTTAGTTGGCTTTGTACTTCCTGTAGGCTAACATCTACATTTCTGCCATATGCTGTTTGTTATCTGACCCCAGATTTTCTTCTAGGCTTTTTCACTGCCCTTCCTCATAACCCCATGCAACCTGCTAAGACCGTCTTGAACATGCTGTATTTTTTTTTATGTCTCCATGTTGCTTTTATGCTATTTTCTGTGCCTGGAAAAAACAATCTCTGTGCCCTAACCCTTGTCCCTATATTTCCTAGAGAAAGACAGCTTCTTGTGGAAGCCTAAGCTCAAATGCTGCTATCTTCCAGAAATGCCCAGGCATAAATAGTTACTCTGTTCTTTCTGCCACCTTTCAACTTGGAATAAGTTTTCATGGTGGCATAGCCCACGGGTGTTTTAAGTATTTATTTGTCTCTTACCTTGATGAGACCCTAGTTCTACAGCAGTAGGGTGTCGCTATTCTTCTTTGCATCCTTAGTGTCCAGCATAAGACTGAACACATTGTAGGTGTTCAATAGATGTTTATTAAATGAATGGAGGAACGAATTACTGAATAAGTGAAGGAATGAATTAATAAATCACTTACCTCTGGTCAATGAGAGAGAGAACCAGATTCTGTTGCCCTGTTGAAAATACAGGCGATTTCCACATTTTTACCACTTGTGGGTTGAACTGTATCCTCTCCACATAACCCCTACTACCTCAAAATGTGACCGCATTTGGAAATAAGGTCATTGCAGATGTAATTAATTAAGATGACATCATAAACAAACAGGGTGGGCCACTAATTCAACATGACTTATGTTCTGATAAGAAAATGGTCACGTGAAGATACACAGGGAGGCAACACATGATAACAAAAGCAGAGACTGGAATAATGCAGCTGCGAGCCATGGAAAGCTAAAGATTGCCAGCAATCCACCAGAAACTAGAAGATGGAAGGAAGGGTTCCCCTACAGTTCTCGGAGGGAGAATGGCCTTGACATTGTCTTGATTTTAGCTTTCTGGCCTCCAGAATTGTCAGACAAGAAATTTCTGTTGTTTTAAGCCACCTAGTTTGTGATACTTTGTTATAGTAGTCCTTGGGAACTAAGACATTCTCTAAGCTCACTTTTAAATGTGGGGATTATTTTTAGGTACTTTTCTTTCATTTAATTATGATAATATGCATAACTCACTGTAATTTGCTAATGTTTACAATGTTTCTAAACAACGCTTCTCTCACGTATTTCAAATAAATACTCAAATGTTAATGTCTTATTTATCAGTAACACCACTAAAAAAAAATGGTCCTACCAGAGCAGTATTAAATAGAGTCCCTATCTTGCCTGGCACTGGAGCATTAAAGTCTCAGTAATCAGAGTTAATATAGTTCTTGAAAATAACTCTATGGGGTGTTATTTACATACAATAAAAATGAATCAATTTTAAGAGAAAAGTACAACAATTTGTTTATCCATTCACATGTTGATGGACATTTGAACTGTTTCCAGTTTTTGGCTACTATGAATTAAGTTCCTATAAATGTTCATTACAAGTCTTTGTGTTGACATATGTTTTCATTTCTCTTGGATAAATATCCAAGGGTGGAATTGCTGGGTTGTAGGGTAAATGTATGTTTAAAATTCTAAGAAATTGTTAAACGGAGTGTTGTACCATTTTACCTCCCCACTAGCAATGTATGAAAATTTCCATTGTTCCATATTCTCCCCAAATTTTGATATTGTTAGTCTTTAAAACTTTGGCTATTCTAAATGGGTATGTATATTTGTGGTTTTAATTTGCATTTTTCCTAATGACTAATAATGTTGAACACTTTTCCTTGTATTTATTGGCCATTTGTACATATTCTTCTGTGAAGTATCTGTTCAAATTATTTGTCCAGTTTCTAAAACTAGATAGCGTGTCTCCTTACAATTCTTGAGTTGTAAGAGTTTTTAAAATATGTATCCTGGACACAAGTCTTTGTCAAATACATTTTGCAGAAATTTTCTCCTAGGCTATAGTTTGCCTTTTCATTTTATTAGCGGTGTGATTCAAAAAACAAAAGTTTTTCATTTCAGTGAAGTCCAATTTATCAATTCTCTGTCATGACGCATGCTTTTTGTGGTTTATCTAAGAAATCTTTGCCAAGGTCAAATAACTTTTTGGTCTCATTTAAAAAATAATTTTATAAATTTATCTTCCATGTTTAGGCTTTGATCCATTTTGAATTACTGCATATGGTGTGAGGTAGGGGGTCTAGATTTCCTTCTAAAGGTACAGTTATTCCAGCATTATATTTTGAAATACTTATGTTTTCTGCATTGAAGTGCCTTAGCATATTTGTCAAAAATCAGTTGGCATTTATGTCTAGGTCTATTTCTTGACTCTCTGGTCTGTTCTATAGATCTATGTGTCTATTTAGCATAGTCTTGATTACTGAAGCTCTGTACTAAGTCTTGAAGTTAGGTAGATTAGTCCTTCAAATTCATTTTTCTTTTTCAAAATTGCCTTGGTTATTCTAGGTCCATTGCATTTCAATATTAATTTGAGAATTAACCCATCAACTTCTGGGAACAAAAAAGCACTGCTGGTATTTTGCTTAAGGTTGCATTGAGTCTATTGACCAATTTGTTGAGAACTGACATCTTAACAACATTAAGTGTTCTGATTGATTAACCTGATATTACTTGTTTCAGCCTCCTCTGCTTCTGTCAGTAGGAATTAACACATTGAAAAATAGTTTTTGTTAAAATTTATTTCGCAATGATGAACCATACTTCTTCTTTTGTGATTTGGGTCTTGTTATACCCAGAGCAGGACAATGCATGCACTACTGAAAACAAAGGCAGAACCAAGAAAAATCAAACCATTCTGATATTAGTCATAAATAATTTTTCTTCCTTATTCCATGTAATAATAATGTTCATAGAATACAATTGGATTATTTTACAATGCAGATGCAGTTGACTTACAGAGATTACTTTTTCTCTCACAGTCAGAAAAGATGACAATGCACAGACATAAAAGAAAATAACTATGGCCCCAGATTTTAATATTACAGATATGAATTTAGTTGATGTCAAGATATCTAACTTTCATTTGAATGATGTATGGCATGAATATATCCTTAAATGACCTATTTAGAAGACAATTGCTCTTTTTCAGATTTTCACTTTTCTTCCTTGGCTATGTCATGAGCCCAAGGCCACATGACAACAACTGAAGGTTGCATATACTGATTGTATGTTGAGTTCATATACTAGTTTTATATTATAGATTGAGAGTTTATAGGGCATATTATAGATTAAGTTTAGATGTATGTTGTAGATTACAGTAAAATTACCCTCAATGTTTTACTGTTGCCTTAACTTAGATTTGCTTAGATTTCCTGACTTTGGGAACTTCAGGAAAAAGTATAGTCTACAATTACCTTATCCATAGTTTTGAAATCCAAAAATCTCTGAAAACCTCCAATTTTTAGAAATAACTAATTTGGTAGCAAAACTTGATCTGACCTCAACTCACTTAGTGCCCAAACCTAACTAAACTGGCGTGAGGATATGTTTGGTCTTTTCTATCGTTTAGTATAAATATTTTAAAAATTCACTGCAGAAATATTTACACATTTGATTATGGAATGCTGTTGTACACCCTGCTGGAATGTTACAAATGGTATATGCATCATACAAACTTGGAAAAATTCTAAATTCTGAAATGCATGTGGGCCCATAGATATTAGGCAAGTGATTTTTGACTTGCGTATCTGCTTTCTTGTATATTCTGAAGTCCTGCAGTCAAGCTGCGGTGAATTTGCAGAATTTAATTTTTTTTTGTTACATCTGATTTATAAGTAGCCATAAAAATGGTAAGGTAGAAGTCTTTCATTTTTGGAAGTCCAGACTTCATTCCCCCTTTTTAATAGCAGCTCGCACGTTTTGGGGCATGGGTTCCTCCCTATTGAGGGCTAACTCAGGTGTCTCCTCACAATTTAGTAGCTGAAGAAGACAGAATTTCCCATTTCCTGCCTCATTGCTGTCAAAGGTCGGGCACATGTGATCCAAGCTTGGCTATTAAGATGAGTAGTCTTGCAACTATGATTTTTGGATAAACAATGCAATGACCGAGTGAAAGACTAGACATCACACAACTCGGGCCCCAAGTGCCACCCAGTATGTTCCTGGATCTTAGCCCTCTTGACTTAGTATCTTCAGCCTTCCCTAGCTCTCAGTACCTGTAAATGTGATCTTATTTGGAAATAAGGTCTTTGCTGATGTAATCAAGTTAAGATAAGGTTATACTGAATTAGAGTGGATTTATAATTCAATATGACTGGAATCCTTATAAGAAGAGAAGACACACATACACAGTGAGAATGACATGTGACTACAGAGGCAGTGATTAGGGTGATCTACCTAAAAGCCAAAGAAGGATAAGGATTGCTGGGAAACACCAGAAGCTAGGAGAGGCAAGAAAGGACTGCCTAATAGAAATAATAAATTTCCATTGTTTTAAGCAACATAGTTCATGATATTTTGTTACAGCAGTCCTTGGAAACCAATGCACTATCAATCAGTTCTGTCTGGGGAAGTCAACCAGTTTGTTTCCTTGTCTGCTGCTAGGGATTCAAATATGCTAAATAAAAATCTACATACTCTTATATGATTCATGGATGTTATACATTATTTTACAATTCTAAACAGAAGTATATTTAGATAAAAAATTAAACGTTCCTACCTGGAAAAGCACAAGTACCAAAGCTGAGAGAGAGACACACAGAGAAGAAAACAGTTCAGAAATTCAGATACAAAACTACAGAGCAACTGAAATCCTGAAGGTTTCCAAAATATTATGTTGCTCATAGCAACAAATTAGTGAATAGCCAATCAGGGCTTGCCTTTAAAATATATCAAAATAGGCTGTCCTTTACATAAGAGAAAGTCTTCTTTATGTTATGATTGCTTTCCAGGATATATTACATTAAGATAAATGATTATCTACATTGTTTTGACAATCAAGGAATTTATGAATGAGAAACTGATTTGCCTGCAGTGATGAACTGAATTGTAAAAAAAGCATTAGCAATGATGATACTTTTTAAAATTTGTCTAAGAATTGTGTTACAGTTTTGCTTTCTTTTTAATGAGGAGCAAAAGAAAAAAGCAGCCAAAAGGCATTTATTTTGTAATAACAAGCATCTGACAGCTCTCCTTAGAATTCACTCACAAATCCAAAGGTATAGGCTGGTTTGTTTTTGCTATATCACATTTACATGACCTCTCAGCTGCTGTGTGGAAATCTCCTCATATTTTTAAGGTTGCACGTGGGGCAATATCGCAAACCTCTTCTGCTATTTGTTCTGAGAGTTCTTAGGGTGAGAAAGGGATGATTTTCAACAGTTTTAGGAGGGTATGTAGCAACTGGGATCCTGGGATTAAAGATGTGCATGTTAGGCATGAAGTGCCTCCAGGATATATAGGAAACAAATCTCAAGGTGAAACAGAAATTATTATTACTTTTCTCCATTTATGCCTTAAAAAAATTCCAAAATAGAACACAAGAAAAACTCAAGAAGTTAGATTATCTGTTGCGGAAAAAAGTGTCAAAGTTGGGGTATTACTAACAGACATAGTAAGATTATTTATACCAAGATTTCTTTTTTAAAAAAATTACTATTATACTTTAAGTTCTAGGGTACATGTGCAGAACATGCAGGTTTGTTACATAGGTATACACGTGCGATCGTGGTGGTTTGCTGCATCCGTCATCCCGTCATCTACGTTAGGTATTTCTCCTAACGCTATCCCTCTCATATCTCCCCACCCCCAGGGATCCCTCTGCTATAGCTCCACCCCCCGATGACTCTGGTGTATGTTGTTCCCCTTCCTGTGTCCATGTGTTCTCATTGTTCAATACCCACTTATGAGTGAGAACATGTGGTGTTTGGTTTTCTGTTCTTGTGTGAGTTTGCTGAGAATGATGGTTTCCAGCTTCATCCATGTCCCTGCAAAGGTCATGACCTCATCCTTTTTTATGGCTGCATAGTATTCCATGGTGTATATGTGCCACATTTTCTTTATCCCGTCTATCATTGATGGGCATTTGGGTTGGTTCCAAGTCTTTGCTATTGTGAACAGTGCTGCAACAAACATACATGTGGATGTGTCTTTATAATAGAATGATTTATAATCTTTTGGGTATATAATCCCAGTAATGGAATTGCTGGGTCAAATAGTATTTCTAGGTCTAGATCTTTGAGGAATCACCACAATGTCTTCCACAATGGTTGAACTAATTTACACTTCCACCAACAGTGTAAAAGCGTTCCTATTTCTCCACATCCTCTCCAGCATCTGTTGTCTCCTGATTTTTGAAGGATCGCCATTCTAACTGGTGTGAGATGGTATCTCAATGTGGTTTTGATTTGCATTTCTCTAATGACCAGTGATGATGAGCATTTTTTCATATGTTTGTTGGCTGTCTAAATGTCTTCTTTTGAGAAGTGTCTGTTCATATCCTTCACACACTTTCTGATGGGGTTGTTCGTTTTTGTCTTGCAAATTTAAGTTCTTTGCACATTCTGGATATTAGCCCTTTGTCAGACAAGAACATTGCAAAAATTTGTTCCCATTCTGTTGGTTGCCAGTTCCCTCTAATGATGGTTTCTTTTGCTAGGCATAAGCTCTTTAGTTTAATTAGATCCCATTTGTCAATTTGGGGTTTTGTTGCCATTGCTTTTAGTCATGAAGTCTTTGCCATGCCTATGTCCTGAATAGCACTGCCTGGTTTTCTTCTGGGATTTTTATGATGTTAGCTCTTATGTTTAAATATGGAGTTAGTTTTTGTATAATTGTATATTTAATTCATCTGGAGTTAATTTTTGTATAAGGTGTAAGGAAGGGATCCAGTTTCAGCTTTCTACATTTGGCTAGCCAGTTTTCCCAACATCCTTTATTAAATAGGTTATCCTTTCTCCATTGCTTGTTTTTGTCAGGTTAGTCAAAGATGAGATGGTTGGAGATGTGTGGCATTACTTCTGAGACCAGTACTATGCTGTTTTGACTACTGTAGCCTTGTAGTATATTTTGAAGTCAGGCCTCCAGCTTTGTGTTTTTTTGTTTTGTTTTGTTTTGTTGTTGTTATTGTTGCTTAGGATTGTCTTTGCTATGTGAGCTCTTTTTTGGTTCCATATGAAATTAAAAAAATTTTTTTTCCAATTCTGTGAAGCAAGTGAATGGTAGCTTGATGGGGATAGCACTGAATCTATAAATTACTCTGGGCACTATGGCCATTTTCTCAATACTGATTCTCCCTAACCATGAGCATGGAATGTCGGTTCCATCTGTTTGTGTCCTCTCTTACTTCCTTGAGCAGTGGTTTGTAGTTCTTGAAGAGGTCCTTTACATCCTTTGTTAGTTGTATTCCTAGGTATTTTATTCCCTTGGTAGCAATTGTGAATGGGAGTTCACTCATGATTTGGCTCTCTGTTTGTCTATTATTGGTGTATAGGAATGGTCATGCTTTTTGCACACTGATTTTGTATCCGGAGACTTTGCTGAAGTTTCGTATCAGCTTAAGGAGATTTTAGGCTGAGACGATGAGGTCTTCTAAATATACAATCATGTTGTCTGCAAATAGAGACAGTTTGACTTCCTCTTTTCTTAATTGAATACGCTTTATTTACTTTTCTTGCCTGATTGCCCTGGCCAGAACTTCCAAAACCATGTTAATAGGAGTGATGAGAGAGGGCATCCTTGTCTTGTGCTGGTTTTCAAAGGGATTGCTTCCAGTTTTTGCCCATTCAGTATAATAGTGGCTGTGGGTTTTTCATAAATAGTTCTTTATTATTTTGAGATACGTTCCATTGATACCTAGTTTACTGAGAGTTTTTGGCATAAAGAATTTGAATTTGTCAAAGGTCCTCTCTGCATCTATTGAGATAATCATGGGTTTTTGTCCTTGGTTCTGTTTATGTGATGGATTACGTTTATTGATTTGCCCATGTTGAACCAGCCTTGCAGCCAGGGATGAAGCTGACTTGTTTGTGATGGATAAGCTTCTTGATGTGCTATTGAATTCAGTTTGCCAGTATTTTATTGAGGATTTTTGCATCAATGTTTATTATGGATATTGGCCTGAAATTTTCTTTTTTAGTTGTGTCTCTGCTAGGTTTTGGTATCAGGATGATGTTGGTCTCATAAGATGAGTTAGGGAGGATTCCGTCTTTTTCTATTTTTTGGAATAGTTTCAGAAGGAATGGTACCAGCTCCTCTTTGTACCTCTGGTAGAATTCAGCTGTGAACCCGTCTGGTCCTGGACTTTTTTTGGTTAGTAGGTAATTAATTCCTGCCTCAATTTCAGACCTTGTTATTGACCTATTCAGAGATTTGACTTCTACTTCATTTAGTCTTAGGAGGGTGTAACTGTCCAGGAATTTATCTATTTCTTCTAGATTTTCTGGTTTATTTGCATAGAGGTGTTTATAGTATTCTCTGATGGTAGTTTGTATTTCTGTGGGATTGGTGGTGATACCTCCTTTATTATTTTTTATTGCATTGCATCTATTTGATTCTTCTCTCTTTTCTTCCTTATTAGTCCGGCTTGCGGTATATCTATTTTGTTGATCTTTTCAAAAAACCAGTTCCTGGATTCATTGATTTTTTTGAAGGGTTTTTGTGTCTCTGTCTCCTTCAGTTCTGCTCTGATCTTAGTTATTTGTTGTCTTCTGCTAGCTTTTGAATTTGTTTGATCTTGCTCTTCTCGTTCTTTTAATCATGACATTAGGGTATCGATTTTAGATCTTTCCTCATTTCTCTGTGGGCATTTAGTGCTATAAATTTCCCTCTAAACACTGCTTTAAATGTGTCCCAGAGATTCTGGTACATTGTTCTTTAAAATTCTGTTGCGGCTTGCAATTGCTGCCACGCCATGGTTAGGTGTTGCTTGGGGAGGTTAGCTGGCTGCCTGCCAAACAGCTTCCCAGTCTGGCATTCATATTGATGAATTTAAAGTATTGCCTTTTTAGATTTGCAGGCTCTGAAACTGACATATTCAGCATCCTGAGACTCACATATACTAAGCTCACATGAGCCTGATATGTAAATCAGAATGCTAAAATACAAAATATATATCATAAGAAGCCTGTCTAAACAGCAAAGAAAAATCTAAATGAGAATCTAAATTATAATGAGAAATAGGTTTGATATGTATGGAAGCAGAACATGGGAGATTAGTCATATTATTCAGATTTCAGTAGCCTTGCTAACCAGTTGCTAACCTTTACCTCCAGTAGCAGAGACCTACTAGCCCTTGGCTGTGCTGGTCCCCCACTTCCAGCTGCTTTGCTTCTGACTCAGCACCCTCCAGCTTCTAATGTGACTCTTCAGAAAGGCCACTTCCTTCTCTAGTTTTTCAAATGTCATTAGTAAAGTATCTGCATTTGACATATGTCATCACCCTAATCTTTAACCTAGGAGAAATCTTTGTCATCTCAATGCTTTATTTACCTACAAAACAATTTTCCATTATGTAATATTTAAATGTTTCCCAACTTAAATTCTGGTTTGGAGGAAACCTTACTTTTGCCCTGTGTATTACCTTCAGGCACTATGATTCTGAAAATGTCTTTTCCTTTTCACATTACATGCAAGGAAACCACACTGTGAACATAACAATGAATTACTTGAGAATTAAAGTAAGTCAATGATTCATACCTGGTTCATGTAGTTAATTAGTGAATGTCAGTTGATTGAAGTAGTGTGAATGTGAATAAGTATGGCTGGCATGTTTTGAATTTGACTTGAAATGAAACAGTAAAATGCACTGATGCTTAGAGATTTTCCTGCTCATCACTTTCTGATCATCAAATACACTTTTTTAATTAAATGAAATCTTTACTAATGAGTAACCTTCCAAGTTCCTGTTGTGCCAGACATTTTCAGTTCACAGTGAAGAAGTGGCAATGACCTAATTTTGCCATTTTATTTTAATAATTTAGACAGTTTTCTTTTTCTGAGGCAATTTAAGCACAAATAGTAAGAGGCTGCCCCTGAAAAAAAATTGTCAATAATTACAAGATCACCTTTTATCCTGCTATTTTTTTCAGGACAAGAAACTCCTCTCTCCTTCCTGGAGAACTAATTTAGTGGTGTCCCTATGGTAATAGTCCATCAGTAGATAGAAGTATTGAGTGTCTTTTATGTATCGGGTATTGTGCTAATTGCAGCGATGCAGTTATTATTATACATGTTCTTCACCTTCAGACATATTAGTTGAAAAGCCGATATCTACATAAGAAAAGTTATCATTACGAAGCAAATACCAAGGAGGTAGAGAAACATTAAAGACTGTAAGCATTTATACAAAAACACTCGCCAGAGTTGGAGAGGTTGGGGAATTCTTTATGGGTTTTATAAAGACTGTATTTTCGGCCGGGCACGGTGGCTCACGCCTGTAATCCCAGCACTTTGGGAGGCCGAGGCGGGCAGATCAGAAGGTCAGGAGATCGAGACCACCCTGGCCAACATGGTGAAACCCCGTTTCTACTAAAAATACAAAAATTAGCTGGGCGTGGTGGTGCACGCCTGTAATCCCAGCTACTCAGGAGGCTGAGGCAGGAGAATTGTTTGAACCCGGGAGGTGGAGGTTGCAGTGAGTCGAGATCGCGCCACTGCACTCCAGTCTGGCGCCTGGCGACGGAGCGAGACTCTGTCTCAAAAATAAATAAATAAATAAATAAAGGCTGTATTTTCTTCTCATCTTACCTCAATTTTCTCTTGTTCACACACACAAAAAATTGTTTAAGTATTTTATGTTCAAAGATACTCGATTTGCTTGGATTATATAATATATTCTGAACTTTCAAGCCAGATATAATGGCAAGGCCACCTTCTTTCACCACACTCCTCCTTAGGTCTTTACATATCAATGACTTCCAGGATCAAATCTCTAGGACAGTCCCCCTTCCCTCTGACCTCCAGACTTAGTATTTGACTATCAGTTTGACATCTGCACTTGCTCGTATGGCAGAAGGCATCTGCTTGCTCTTCATGACCATCACAGAGCCCAGGTCTTCCTCAGCTCTGTGAATGGAACCACCCCGTAAGTACACAATCGAGTCAAAAACCTAGAAGTCATTACTGAGTGCTGTTGTCTTCACACTTTTTCTCTTCCTGCTTCCTTCAATCTAACCAAAAGTCCTCCGGGTTCTACCTCCAGAATACATCCTTTATCCACTTTTACTAAGCTAGGCCAAGCTACCATCATTTCTTGCCTGGTCTCTCTTTTTATTCTTTAAACCTATTTTTTTATTGCGGTAAAAATATACAGACAATCTCCAATTCATGAAGGTTCTACTTATGATTTTTTTTTTTTACTTTGCAGTGGTTCAAAAGCAATAGGCATTCAGTAGAAACCATACTCCAAGTATCCACATAACCATCTTGAACATTTTATTAGAAAATAGGCTATGTGTTAGATGATTTTGCCCAACTGTTGGCTCATGTAAGTGTTCTGAGCACGTTTAAGGTAGGCTAGGCTAAGCTATGTTGTTTAGTAGATTAGCTGTATCAAATGCATTTCAACTTAAAGTACTTCTTTTCTTTCTTTTTTTTTTCCTTTTTTTCTTTTTCTTTTTTTTTTTTTTTTTTTGAGATAGGCTCTGTTACCCTTCTGGTCTCGAGTCATCTTATGACATCAGCCTTTCAAGTAGCTGGAACCACAGGTGTGTGTGTGCCACATGCTGGGCAAATTTTTAAATTTTCTGTAGAAACAGGGTCCCATCATGTTTCCCAGGCTGGTCTCAAACTCCTGGGCTCAAGCAATCCTCCTGCCTTTGCGTCCCAAAGTGATGGGATTACAGGCATGAGCCACCATGCCCAGCTTCTGTCGCATCTATTCTCTTTTCTTCCTGGCATTTGTCACTATCTATAATTGACATGCGTATTCACTGTTTGACTTATTCACAGTCTGTCTTCCTATTTTAGTATCTGCCACCATACCACTACTGCCCAGCGGATCTAATAATGACAAAGTCAATTGGTTTCGAATTTTTACTCTCCTGTGGTGTAGTATATTAATCTTCTAAATGTAACACGCATTTGCAAAATGGCACATCACACCGTAACTATACTATGCTCTCGTGATTGTGGTGTCTAGGCTGCAACAGTACATGACTGCCAGGTTGAGACCAGCCATCTGAAAAGTGAGCATGTCCCTTGGAAGTACTTATGACATAGCAGATCAATATATTTGGACGGCCATGTCAAAATCAGTGTTAATTTGTATTAAATGAGTGTGGACGCTCATAGATGCTACCTATAGATCCTTGCTGTTATCGATCACATACTGCTGTCAGGGGAACAAAATTGTGCACGCACTCTTAAACTCTTGCATTTATTTACAAATTTTTTATAAATAGAGGTTCCAATATACTTTTTCTACATACAGTCTGGGATAAATGCTCCCTACTCTTGAGTCCCCGGCCTAATCACAGACCATGAAGTACGTCAAGAGTAAGGCTCTCCTCGCTGTCATTGATCAGTGTTTTGTCAATACGCTTTGTGGAGGTATAGATCTCGTTCAGCTGCCTGTCACAACAGAATGACAGTTGTCTGCCTCTCCTTAAAATAAAGGGAGAACACTTGACGGTCACTGGTATGAGCTACCAGTTCTTTGTTGAGTCAAGTTATTAATGTTCTAGCCTTAATTTTCCTTCAGACTTTCTTGGTGGATATAATATTCTGCCTCTCTCTTTTTTTTTTTTTTTTAATAATCAAAGGAGTCTTTGTGTTCCAGTATGACACTAGGCCGATTTTTTGTGCAGCCTATCAGGGATTCACATATAACCTCACTGGACAATATTCAGCTCACACTTCATCACACCATGTAATTTAGGTGAAGAAATCTAAACAATAAAACTTTCAGAATAAGAAGGTTTTATATTTAGCAAAATAGTTGAAAGAGTCATATATGATAATTTCGTCCATAAGAAATAGAGTTGTATGAAGTCATCTTTTCACTGAATTTAAACATACGATGTATATACTGTAAGTTGCTAAGGTTTGGTGAAAGCTGAGGTGTTTGGGGGTGCTTGGAATAATGAGTTTTTTTGCTCAATGAATTGATTTTCCAGTTATGTTCCTTTTAAAATTGAAAGAAAAAATATATTATTTCCATAGCATTTTAATTATCACTCTGTGATCAGATAGTCTGAATAGTTTCCACCAAATTGAACATTTTCTGTTTCGATGAGCTTTGTAAAAGAGCCTTCCTATTTTAAGAAGGGAAAGAGGAAAAAGCAAAGTTGTCTGTATGGGAGGCCAGATCTAGTCTCAGCTTTGTCACTAATTACTGTGGGGCCTCCTGCAGGTCACTTTATCTCTCCAGTATGATTGTTTTCTTATCTATTGAATGGACACAGTAATTCCTGTTCTCCCTCACATTTTAAGGAAGTGCTTTACCTCTGAAGGGATATGCATGGAAATGACTATATAAGTAAATAAATTTTGCCGTAAAAGCTGTTCACACGTAAAATATCGCTATACATGAGTTTCATATTAAAAAACTTTTATTATATCTACTGTTTTTTATCCTTTTTTTTTTTGCAAATAAGCTTTTTATTTTCTGACAGTTTTAGATTTACAGAAAAGCTGTGAACATAGAGTTCCCATATACCCTGCATCCAGTTTCCCCTTTTATTAATATTTTAGATTAGTATCTTCCCATTTTTAACAACTGAAATAAATACTATTCTATATGTTCAAGGACTGAAAAATAAATGTGGCATGCCCTGATTCCTTTCCTGTGATCTTAGCTTCCCACTTCCCGACCTGCCTGTGGAAAATAATGTATTTGTATTAAGTAGATGTATCAGTTATGACATTTGGGGCTCCAAATAACAGAAAGACCTGACCCAACTGGTTTAAGGAGTAAAGAAAATGTATTATCTCAGATGATGTGAGATGTGGAGGGAGGAGAGTTCTGGGATTGATGCATCACCCAGGGACATCAGGAAAGTCTTAGGCTTTTTCCATTTAAATGAAATTTATTTAATGAGTTACCTTTTTGAGATAGGGTCTGGCACTTCACCCAGCCTGGAGTGCAGTGGCGCCATCTTGGCTCACTGCAACCTCTGCCTCCAGGGTTGTTGATTCTCCCACTTCAGCCTCCTTGGTAGCAGGGACCACAGGCACATGCCACCATGCTCAGTGTTTTTTGAATTTTTTTGAATTATTCTGTAGAGATAGAGTTTCCTTCTGTTGCCCTGGCTGGTCTCGAACCCCTGGGCTCAACCAACCTTCCTGCCTCAGCCTTTCAAAGTGCTGGGATTACAGGCAGGAGGCGCCATGCCAGGCTTCTTTCATTTTTCTGCCTTGCCATCTTCAGTGAGTTGGCTCTTCTGCAGTCTAGCACTGCTCCTGGTTGCCAAATTGCTGTAGCAGCTTACACATTTTATCCAGAGGCTACCATAATCGGTAGTAAAGAGGCTGTTTTCCCTTTGTGGTTTTTGATCAGCAAGGAAAACCTCTTCCAGAAGCACTCCAGAAAGCTTTTGATTTGCTTTCATCCAATTTGCATCATATGCCCACGCTATACCAATTAATGGTAAGGAAAGGAGGGCACCACGACTGGCTTATAGTAATCATGACACGTGTCTTGGGGCTGGGATTGATATTCTTTTCCTTTGAGAAAGTACAAAGTACGTAGCCATCTGAAGGACGGGGAACACCTAAACAAAAGAGACCTAGGGGTAGAAAGGAAGTGTGGCAGTGGTGATGTGTGGCTGCTGGGTAAGCATTAACAAAAACAACTTCAACAGATATTAAACTTGCATAATAATGGTGAGCAGAATAAATTTAAATAATAAGATAGCTAATGTATATATTTGCATATTATGGGCCAGGTATTATTCTAAAAAAGTGGATTCCATGCTGTCATCAAGGTATTTTCTAATTACTTTAAAGTAATGTAGATCTGAGACTTCAGTACAGATCTTTGGGGCCATTAAAATTTGCAAAACTGACTATTTTACAGATTGAGACAATATGTGATGAATAACTATTTGTTGAACTGTACTGAATGGCATTTTTTTCTGAAACTTTGAATCAAGATACGTTTTTTGCTTTTTCTAGTGGTCTTGAATACAGTTTACTCTTAAATTTTGGGACTTAGACCATGTTGGCTTTATTATTTAATGTATTGAATATGGATATTTCAAGTAGAGTTAGTACGAATAGGTTTAATATAGCTAATCTTTTATATATAATTGCATTAAAATGCTTAACAACTGTCAGAACATTACTAAAATTTGAAGAATTCATTTGCAAATATTAATCTATTTTAAAAATTTTACATTTGTTTGACTTTTTGGTGTTTTACTGAGGTATAATTTACAATGAATTTACTTATTTTTGGTGCAAAGTGTTCTATAATTTTAACACATTTATACAGTGTGCAACCACCAGAATTAAGAGGGAAAAAATATACAATATCTTAAGAAGTTCTCAGATGCTTCTTTGTAGTCAATTTCCTCCCCTCCACCACATCCCCAACCTCCGGCAATTATTACTTTGATTTCTTTTAATAGTTTTTCCTTTTCCAGAATTTAATAGTTTTTCCTTTTCCAGAATATTGTATAAATGGAGTCATATAGTATATAGTCTCTTCAATCTGGCTTCTTTCACTCAGTATAAATCTTTTGAGATTTATCCATGTTGGGGTATGTATCTGTGGTTGGTTCCTTTTTATTACTGAGTTGTTTCCAGTCGTATGGATATACCACAGTTTGTATATTCATTCAGAAGGTGGTGGACATTTGGTTTGTTTCCAGTTTCTTGCATTTGTGAATAACATTGCTATAAATAATTGTGAAGAGGTTTTTGTGAGTATATTTGTTTTAATTGTCTAGAGGAATTGCTGGGTTATAAGGAAACTGTGTATTTATTTTTATAAGAAAATGCCAAATTATTTAACCAAGTAGCTGTATCATTGTGCATTCTCACCAGCTATGTATGAGTTCCAGTTGCTCCGCTCTTCTCTCAACATTTGGTAATGTCAATTTTTAATATAAGCTATTCTAATAGGTATGTAGTGGTATCACACTGATTTTCATTTGTATTTCACTAATGACTAATGATGCTGAGTGTCTTTTTATGTACTTATACAACATATCTTTTCACTGGTGAAATGACTATTCAGATCTTTTGCCTATTATTTTTTATTGGGTTATTTGTTTTCTCATTACTGAGCATTGAGAGTTTTTAACAATTCTGAATACAAATTTTTATCAGCTAGAATTCATAAACATTTTATCCCAGTCTGTGGCTTATGCTTTCATTTTCTTAACTGTGTCTTAGGAAATTGATTGTTTTTAAGATTCAAATTTATACATTCTAGGTTAGGGGAAATAAAAACATATTTCTTGAAGACTGCTTACATGCAGGTTAGGCTAAAATGCCTTTTTAAAACTCAAAAGGCTATGATAATTTTAACATAAATTTTTCTCTAATATCCTGAAAAAAATGTTCACCAACAATAACATTGAGGCTTTTTAAAGTACTATAATTATAAGCTGTTAATTACAACATTCATAATATTTATATCTATCCTGAAGGTTTTCTACTTATAGAAAATTAAGCTATAGAACGGTGTCCATGAAGTTTTCTTTATGGCTCATTATAAGATTGCTGTAAGGCCAGATGAACCTCACCCCAGCTCCTCATCCCCTAAAAAAACAAGAGTGATCAATGAGCCACTAGGATAATGTCATATTAATTAAATAGAATATTAAGTCAATACTCTGGCTTTTCTGTTATACAATATTCAGAAATGTTATTAGTTGAGATAGGCTGGGCTGATGCTATGGTAATAATTCCCAAATCTCAATGCTTAACACGTAAAGGTTTATTTCTTGCTGTTTTTAAAAAGAACTCTGTAGGATGGTGGTGGTGGTATGTAGGTTGCACTATTTAGTTACTCTATGCTCCAGGATGATGGAGCTTCTGCTTCTGGAACTTTGGGTGTGTGTTAGAGCAAGGGACGAGAAAGAATGAAGAATCCTGCAGTGTTTCCCATTGTTTCCCTGACACATACAGATTTCATCCACTCACATTTCATTAGCTAGAATGTGTAATGTGGCCCAAGGGGGCTAGAGAGTGTGTAGTCTCTTGTACATTCTGGAAGTCAGGGAGAACTGAGTATCGGTGAGCACTAATGTTTACATTTTTGAAAACTGCATAAAAGATAAATTATAATAACATTATGTAAACTAGAGAAACATTTTGAGATAGTTGTACTACTTACTGGCTAGGAAATCTTGGACAGGTTACTTAACCTTTCTGAGCTTCAATGGCCTCATCTGGAACAAAGGGTAATAGCAACAGCTAACACTTATCCAGTGTTCATAAGGTGTCAGCTTCTGTCATGAATACTCTTCCTATATTAAATGCACTAATCTTTACAATTCACACACAAGAGGTACTTACCATCTTCATTGTTACATATGAGACAGTTGGGGCACAAGGATGCTAAGCAACTAGCTAAGCCAGACAGCACGTGAGAGCTGGATCTGTGACTGAAGCTCAGGCATCTGGTGCCAGTGCTCCTCGACTCCATGACTAGGCTTTTCCTCTTCTTTAATAGCTAATTACACCCATTTGAATGAGATATGTATTAAGTACTTAGTGTAGTAAGTTGCTATTAAAACATTTTAGATGTTCTGGGAAAACAGAAAAATAAAACTGGCTAACATACTCAATTTAATAATTCAGTGAACATGGTGTTCTTTTATGGAGGTGGGAGTAGAGAGGGAAGAGGAAAGGATGATCCCAAAATTATTGTATATAAGGCTAAGGGTTTCTGTCCACAATTCTCTATGAGGGCCTTTACCCTCCGTAACTTTCATTTTAAAATTCTGACCTCAATACTAATAATGATGCTCATGAAGACTTCAATTCTGGCACAGATACTTGACAGATTTTCACAGAACCTACTATAGACTGTATTTGATAGAGATGCTCCATAATGAATTACTGGGTTTCTCTTCTCTCCAAAGGAAGTTAACTTCCATCACAGCACTCTTAAGAGACTCAGATTTCATAGAAATCAGTGTTTCTGGATATGTCTGAGCAATCAGTGGCTTTGTTAGACATTTTAACTGGATCTCTCCCACCATGCAGTATAAGAAATTACCAAGGGCTCTATTCTAGAAAGCCACGAAATTCGTTTGTCACTTAGAGGTGCAAGTTAACAGAATACCTAATGAATTAAAATTGAAACGAGGACTTAACTTTTCTCACATAGGAAGGAGACTGAGGGTTGGCAGTGCTGACGTGGGCTCTGTGGCTCCAGTGGTTTCTTACCCTTTTCCTCATGGTCTCTGGTGGCCACTGCAGCTATAACCATGCCATCCTTACAACAAAAGGAAGGGGATGACAGTAAAGGGAAGAAAAGCTTTCTGTGAAACTTCACAAGAGGTGTCACAGACACAACGGTATCACATGCTCATCACTGGCCCAGTTCACCTGTGCTGTGACGATGCTGAGCATCTTCCTCCAAACTGCGGATTAAAATGCATTCTTCTAGACAGGATAAGGACTGTGTGTGTGCGTGTGTATGTGTGTAAATGGCTTGTGTAGACAATAAATCGTAGGTGAAATATTGTGTAGACACATATTCCTTGTAGGTATCCAGGAATACATAACTCCCTAACTGGGTTTTCACCGTGAGTCCCGTTAGCCGCTCTGGAACTGACCTGAGCCCTCTAAAAGTGACAATATTGACTTCAGTCCTAGAAGAGGAGGGCCAATCAGGCTGTCTCTCTTGCGCCTCCAATTTCAGCACATGGGGGTTATGGCTTTGCTTGTTTTCGTCAGGTTTGTCAAAGATCAGATGGTTGTAGGTGTGTGGCACTATTTCCAAGGCCTCTGTTCTGTTCCATTTGTCTACGTATCTGTTTTGGCACCAGTACCATGCTTTTTTGGTTACTGTAGGCTTGTAGTATAGTTTGAAGTCAGGTAGTGTGATGACTCCAGCTTTATTTATTTATTTGCTTAGAACTGTCTTGGCTATATGGGTTCTTTTTTGGTTCCATATGAAATTTAACGTGTTTTTTTCTAATTCTCTGAAGAAATTCAATGGTAGCTTGATGCGGCTAGCACTTAATCTATGGATTACTTTGGGCAGTATGGCTGTTTTCACGATATTGGTTCTTCCTAACCATGAGCTGGGAATGTGTTTTCATCTGTTTTTGACCTCTCTTATTTCATTGAGCAGTGGTTTGTAGTTCTCCTTGAAGAGGTCTTTCACATCCACTGTAAGTTGTATTCCTAGGTATTTAATTTTCTTTGTAGCAGTTGTGAATGGGAGTTCCCTCATGACTTGGCTCTCTGTCTGTCAGTTATTGGTATATAGGAATGCTTGTGATTTTGGCACATTGGTTTTGTAATCCTGAGACTTTGCTGAAGTTGTTGACCAGCTTAAGGAGATTTGGGGCTGAGAAGATGGGATCTTCTAAATATACAATCATGTCGTCTGCTAATAGAGACAATTTGATTTCCTCTTCACCCATTTGAATCCTCTTTATTTCTTTTTAATTTAATTTTTTTATTTTTTATTTTTTTATATATTTTTTATTGCGTTTTAGGTTTGGGGGTACATGTGAAGAACATGCAAGATTGTTGCATAGGTACACACATGGCAGTGTGATTTGCTGCCTTCCTCCCCATCACCTATATCTGGCATTTCTCCCCATGCTATCCCTCCCCAACTCCCCATCCCCCACTGTCCCTCCCCATTTCCCCCCTGACAGACCCCAGTGTGAGATGCTCCCCTCCCTGTGTCCATGTGTTCGCATTGTTCAACACCCGCCTATGAGTGAGAATATGTGGTGTTTGATTTTCTGTTCTTGTGTCAGTTTGCTGAGAATGATGGTTCCCAGGTTCACCCATGTCCCTACAAAGGACGCGAACTCATCGTTTTTGATGGCTGCATAATATTCCATGGTGTATATGTGCCACATTTTCCCTGTCCAGTCTATCATCAATGGGCATTTGGGTTGGTTCCAGGTCTTTGCTATTGTAAACTGTGCTGCAATGAACATTCGTGTGCATGTGTCCTTATAGTAGAATGATTTATAATCCTTTGGATATATACCCAGTAATG
>PVKV010018013.1:0-45986 GCA_004027835.1 Alouatta palliata | reverse complement strand
ATAACTAAGATCAGAGCAGAACTGAAGGAGATAGAGACACGAAAAACCCTTCAAAAAATCAATAAATCCAGGAGCTGGCTTTTCGAAAAGGTCAACAAAATAGACAGACCACTAGCCAGATTAATAAAAAAGAAAAGAGAAAATAATCAAATAGATGCAATAAAAAATGATAAAGGGGATATCACCACAGATTCCACAGTTCACTCTTATGATTGTTTCTTTTGCTGTACAGAAGCTCTTGAGTTTAATTAGATCCCATTTGTCTATTTTGGCTTTTGTTGCCGTTGCTTTTGGTGTTTTAGTCATGAAGTAGTTGCCTGTGCCTATGCCCTGGATGATGTTGCCTAGGTTTTCTGCTAGGGTTTTTATGGTGTTAAGTCTTATGTTTAAATCTTTAATCCATATGGAGTTAATTTTAGTGTAAGGTGTCAGGAAGGGGTCCAGTTTCAGCTTTGTGCACATGGGTAGCCAGTTTCCCAACACCATTCATTAAACAGGGACTCCTTTCCCCATTGCTTGTTTTTGTCAGGTTTGTCAAAGATCAGATGGTTGTAGATTTGTGGTGTTACTTCCAAGGCATCTGTTCTGTTCCATTGGTCTATATCTCTGTTTTTTGGTACCAGTATGATGCTGTTTTGATTACTGTAGCCTTGTATAGTTTGAAGTCAGGTAGCATGATTGTCTCCAGCTTTGTTCTTTTTACTTGGGATTGTCTTGGCTATGTGGGCTCTTTTTTGGTTCCATATGAAGTTTAAGGTGCTTTTTTCCAGTTCTGTGAAGAAGGTCAATGGTAGGTTGATGGAGATAGCATTGAATTTATAAATTTCTTTGGGCACTATGGCCATGTTCACGATATTGATTCTTCCTAACCATTAGCATGGGATGTTTATCCATATGTTTGTGTCCTCTCTTATTTCCTTGAGCAGTTGTTTGTAGTTCTCCTTGGAGAGGTCCTTCACGTCCATTTTTAGTTGTATTCCTAGGTATTTTATTCTCTTTGCAGCAATTGTGAATAGGAGTTCTTTCATTTGGCTCTGTTTGTCTGTTACTTGTGTATCAGTATGCTTGTGATTTTTGCACATTTATCTAACCAGACTACTGAAAAGAGAGAAGAATCTAATAGATGCGAGAAAAAATGATAAAGAGGATATCACCCCCAATTTCACAGAAATACAAACTACCAACAGAGATTACTACAAACACCTCTGTGCATATAAACCAGTAAATCTAGAAGAAACGGATAAATTTCTGGACACTTACACCCTCCAAAGACTAAGCCAGGAAGATATTGAATCCCTGAATAGACCAATGACAAGGTTTAAAGTTGAGCCAGCAACTGATAGTCTACCAACCAAAGAGTCCAGGTCCAGACAGGTTCCCAGCCCAATTCTACCAGATGTACAAAGAGGAGCTGGTACCAGTCCTTCTGAAACTATTCCAAAGAATACAAAAAGAGGGAATCCTCCCTAACTCATTTTATGATACCAACATCATCCTGATACCGAAACCTGGGAGAGACACAATTAAAAAAGATAATTTCAGGCCGATATCTATGATGAACATCGATGCAAAAATCTTCAAGAAAATACTGGCAAACCAAATGAAACAGCAGATCAAAAAGCTTATCCATCATGATCAAGTAGGCTTCATCCCAGGGATGCAAGGCTGGTTCAACATATGCAAATCAATAAACGTAATCCATCATGTAAATAGAACCAAAGACAAAAACCACATGATTATCTCAATAGATACAGAGAAGTTCTTCAATAAAATTCAACAGCCCTTTATGCTAAGAACTCTCAATAAACTAGGAACGTATCTCAAAATAATAAAAGCTATTTATGACAAACCCACAGCCAATATCATACTGAATGGGCAAAAACTGGAAGTATTCCCTTTGAAAACTGGTACTAGACAAGGGTGCCCTCTCTCACCACTCCTATTCAACACAGTATTGGAAGTTCTAGCCAGAGCAATCGGGCAAGAAAAAGAAGTAAAGGATATTCAATTAGGAAAAGAGGAAGTCAAATTGTCTCTATTTGCAGATGACATGGTTGTATATTTAGAAGACACCATCGTCTCAGCCCAAAATCTCCTTAAGATGATAAGCAACTCCATCAAAGTCTCAGTTTTTATTTTTTAATCCAACTTGCCTGTCTATATTTTTAATTGGTGCATTTAGAACATTTATGTTCAAGGTTAATACTGACATGTGAAGTTTTGTTCCTGTCACGGTTTTGTTTCCTAGTTACCTTAAGTCTCAATTGTGTAACTGCTTTATAGGGTCTGTGAGCTTTTTATTTACATGTGCTTTTATGATGGTATCATCCTTTTGTTTCCATGTTTATCACTCCTTTGAGTATTTCTTGTAGGGCCAGTCTAGTGGTGACAAATTCCCTTAGCATTTTCTTGTCTGGAAAACACTTTCTTTCTCCTTCATTTATAAAGCTTAGTCTGGCCGGATTTAAAATTCTTTGCTGGCATATTTTTCATTTAAAGAGGCCAATAATAGGCACCTGATCTCTTCTGGTTTGTATGGTTTCTGCTGATAAGTCCACTGTTAGTCTGATGGGATTTCTTTTATAGGTGATTTTTCACTTTAGCTGCTTTTAAGATTTGTTCTTTCACACTGATGTTGGATAGTCTATTGACTATATGCCTTGGTAATGTTTCTCTTGTATAGTTATGTGTCAGGTGTTCTATGAATTTCTCAAATCTGGGTGTTTGTATCTCTAGGAAGATTAGGGGACTTTTCCTGAATTATTTCCTAAAATATGTTTTCCAAGTTTCTTATTTTCTTCTTCTACCTCAGAAATGCCTGTAAGTTGTAGGTTTGGTCACTTTACATAATTGTACCCTTCTCAAAAGCTTTGTTCATTTAATTTTTTTTCCTTTGTTTTTGACTGGGTTAATTCAAAAGACTGGGCTTCAAGATTGAAATTATTTTTTCTGCTTAGTCTATTGTTAAAACCTTCAGCTGTGTTTCAAAATTTCTTAAGTGAATTTTTTTTATTTTCAGAAGTTGTTTTCTTAAAATATATGTATCTAATCTTTTATTTCCTCAATTATTTTTCTGATTTATTTGTGTTGGTTCTCAATTTTCCCTTGTATGTCACTGAGCTTCCTTACAATCTATACCTTGAATTCTTTATCTGATATTTCAAAGTTTTCATTTTGGTTAGGATCCATTACTAGATAGCTAGTGTGGTCCTTTAGGAGTATCAACACATTATGTTGTTTCATGTTGCTGGAGTTCTTGTACTGGTCTCTTCTCGTGTGTAGAAGCCGTCACTTCTTATTTTTGAACTCACTTTCATTTCGGTAGGATTTTTTTTCTTCTCCCCTTTAGGGTGTTACTGTTGTGTATGTTGGGTAGAGTCCTTTGGCTTCACTTCTTTGTGCTTTTAGGACACCAACACTCTGTATTAATTCCTTGATTATAGATAGCCTTACTGTAGTGGTTTCCTAAGATGCTAGTTGTTTGCAGGTTGTTGTAGTGTTGTGCTGTGCCACACTCACAGATGTAGAGGTGAAGGCCTTGGGAAGATTATCTCATTTCCCAGCACTGTGTGCTGCTTTCAGCAGTAATTACATTAGATTACGCAGTTCACTATACTGGCCAGTAGGTGGCAATGGCGGGCAAGAGTCAGCTGAGCACTGTACAATGATGGCAGAAGTTGTGCTGGGCTGTGCAGTTTGATGTCTCAGCCAGTAGGTGGCGATTGCGGATAAGAGTAGTTGCGGTGATGGCAGTTAACTTTTTGTTTGGCCTTTGTTGATGGGTGAAGTAATAGGGTGTCCCTGGAAATGGGCAGGGTATGGGCCTTCCAGGGGTCCTGTCCCACACTTTGCCACCAAGGTGGATGGAGGGGGCCAAGATGAGCAGGGCTGGGTTGGGCAAGCCAGGCTCTCTGAGGTGGTCCTAAACACTTACCTTCACAGGTGTCTAGGGACTGCTCTAGGCTGCTGGGACAACCCTCCAGTGAGGGGTGGAGGTGCCTCTCCTGTGCCACAGAGCTCACTCAGGGTAAGAAGGGTGCCAGGGATTGTCAGCCCAGCAGGCAGCCATGGGACCCCACCCAGCTCCTTCACTCTTGACTTGGGAGGTCCCCCTCCAGCGTTCAGCATTGGCCACAGGCCCAACTGACTAGGCTAGTCCCAAGCCATCTGTACCTGGATTGCCAAGTCATTCCAGGCATTCATGATACTCCCTGAGGCAGAAACGATGGCTATCAGGCCATACCCTTCCTGGTCTCCTGAAGGGAGTTCCCATGTCATTATATGAACCCAAGCTGTGTTCTTCTCTTATTCTGACAGTGAGGGCTCCTCCCCTGCTCGAGATCAGGCCATGAATCTCCTTTTCATCCTCCTGGGTGGTGTGCTCAACTCCTGAGAAACTGCGACACAGGCCAGCAGATTTATCCACTGGCCCCTCAAGGTCAAGAACCAGCTATGAGAGGAGGGTGAACTGCACCCAGGCAATCAACAAACCATCTCAGCAGGACAATGGAAGCTATGCTGTAGGCCCTTCCCCTGTGGGAATGGCCAGGGAGGCAGTCTTAGGAGGGTTTAGCAGGTGTGGGATTTCATGCTTTGGCTGCATCTGAGCCCTATGGCAATGGCAGTGGGGCCGGTCTCGGGCATGTGAGCATTCCCTGGCCCTGCTCTCTCCAGGCATAGCAGACAACAGGAGCTATATCAACTTAGGGCAGAATGCAAAGCTCTGGGGTGTGGATGGGAAAGCTCAGAGTCACCTTTTTCTGTTGCTGCCTAGCACACTGAAGACTTTTGGGCTCTACTAGGGTTCAAGCAATGCGTCTATGTTATCTCCAGGCAGCTCCCTTTGCTAGTCCAGAGGTCTGCAGGAGTCTGGGGAATTCCTGTAGCTAGAATCTCAGAGATCCACAGCGGGAATATGGTATCCTGAGGTTTCCTCACTCAACCCTTCCTTGGGACTGGTACTGGTCTGGGGACCAGTCCTGGTATCTGGCAATAACAAGCAGGCAGACCCACTTCATCCCTCTTCAACCAGGCTGTCTTCTGTCACCTCTCTATTGAATTTCAGTGTCTTCTCTCAAAATATCTGTTCAGAGTATGCAGGTTTACTCAATATTTTGGTTATTCTCCACAGAAAAGGCACCTCCCAGCTGTATCTAGTCAGCCATCTTTAATCCCTCCTTTTTTAGTGTTTTTAAAATGTATGTAAATGGTCTCTGTCTTAATCTAGTGTGTTAGGCCATTCTTACATTGCTAAAAAGGAATACCTGAGACTGGGTAATTTATAAAGAAAACAGCTTTAATTGGCTCATGGTTCTGCAGGGTGTACAAGTATGGCACTGGCACCTGCTCGGCATCTAGGGATGGCTTTGGGAGCTTTACTCACGGTGGAAGGCCAAGCAGGAGCAGGCACATCATACAGCAAAAGTGCGAGCAAGAGAGTAGAGGGGACTTGCCACACACTTTTAAATAACCATATCCCACAATAACTCACTCACTATCACAACGAAAACACCAAGTGATACAGGATCTGCCCCTATGACCTGATCACTTCCCAGCAGGCTCCACTTGTAACACTGGAGATTATAATTCAACATGAGATTTATTAGAGGGGACATTATCCAAACTGTATTATCTGGTATCCTTTAAATCACAGCCTGAGGCAAAATCTTAGGTGCTGCTACTACTATTTGGTAGTGTAATCCCAGTGTTGTTGAAGTAGGGGAAAGAAAAGGTAAACCAGGGGAAAAAGAGGTATTAATAGAAGAGTGTGATCCTGAGCTGGCCATTGCTTGGTATCAAGCACAATTGACTGTTTGCTTTCTAGGGACCATTTACTTTGAGACAGTATTTACTCCTATAACTGAGTAAATACTGTGTAAGAGGAGAAGAAATCTATCAGCAATAGTCTCCATTGGTTAGAGTCTCTCCATGGAGCATTACTTCCCTCACACTTCTGAGTTGTGTAGACAAGGATGCTAAGCCAATCCAATGGCCTCTTATGCTTCATTGGCAATAGAGAGGCCTCAGTGCAGGACATACAAGTGACACAGGACAGACATGAAGCTTTACTTTACCCTTGTAAAGGCAGTCTGAGCCCAAACAGAATTAGTCCCTACAAAATTGGCTTGGGCAGAAAAAGTGCCTGTGCTAGTTGCTCATACCTGTAGTCTCAGCAGTTTAGGAGGCCAATGCAGGTGGATTGCTTGAAGTCAGGAGTTCGAAACCAGCCTGGCCAACATGACGAAACCCCGTCTCTACTAAAAATAAAAAAAAAATAAAAAAAAAATGGCCAGGCATGGGTGGCCCACGCCTATAAGCCCAGCACTTTGGGAGACTGAGGCAGGTGAATCATCTGAGATCAGGAGTTTGAGACCAGCCTGACTAACACAGTGAAACCCCATCTCTACTAAAAATACAAAATTAGCTGGGTATGGTGGCACATGCCTATAATCCCAGCAACTTGGGAGGCTGCAAGAGGAGAATAACTTGAACCCAGGAGGCAGAGGTTGCAGTGAGCCAAGATTGTGCCATTGCACTCCAGTCTGGCTGATAAGAGAGAAGTGCCGTCAAAAACAAAAACAAAAAGTGCTCAAGAGTCCCCAGAGACTTGTTAGGCCAAGAGGATCTGAAGTGTAGCATAAACGTTGTCTAATGTAGTATCCTACAATGTGTATCCTTTTGTAACTTATTTTTTCATTAAATGTCATATTTGAAACTTACTCATGTTACATACATATATCTAGTTAATTCAGTTTAACCTCTTACTGTTCTTCCTCTTATGAACAGATCATCATCTATCCATTTTCCTATGGATGGCCATTTAGCTTCTTTCCAGTAGTTTGGTTCTTTCTAAACCATATTCATTAAATCCCTAAAGTTTTGTGGAGGTGGCTCAAGGACAACAGAAAAGCTCCATAGACTATCTTGTTCAAAGGGCATCATGACTTTAAATTTGAGAAGCAATAAAAAATAATACCTATCAAGAATAGTATACAGGTTTCCAGACCATGGTCCAATGAGCTTTCTAACACAACTAAGATTTTGCCTCTGTTAACGTTACTCCATTTTGTCCTCTATTAATTTTAGCCCATATTGAGAATTACTAGTCAGAATCCACAATCTTATGATTCCTGAGGTATCAGCAAACAAGGACTCTTTCATATATTTTGAACACTGATAACTAAGTTAACAACAGAAGTTAAGACCATAGGTTATGAAAGTCCAATGCTAAAGTGTGGAAGAGATGCAAACTCCCTTTGCCCTGTACCTCTCCAAATGTTAAATAAATGTATTAAATATAATGTGTTAATATCACGCTATTGGTCCATCATAACCAGAATATAGTTTTTCAGCTCCTTCTCCACTTTTTTTTTTCCAATTAGCATGCCATGGTTATGGCAAGTACATGATCATTTGTTGATGAATGAGGATACATAAAGCAGACACATAGTCTTTCAGTTCCCCTTATGACCTTTATATGTATGTGGCTAGGGTGTGATCTCTGGTCACGAGACAGAGCCAAGGTTACTATAATAGGAAACCAAACCTAGAACCCTGGTTTAATTAAGAACATGCTCTATTCTCCTAAGGTGGCTAACCAGAAATAAAAGGTAAAATATTGACCGAGTTAGCATGTGTTAGATAATTGCAAACATTCAGTTGAGAAACACTGGTAGCAATAACTATGGAAAAGTTTATAGTTAATGCCTAACTTGCTAATTTCCTAATCATTGGACTTTTAACAAATGTTACATATATTTTTTTGGAATCCTAAAATCTTACCTGGTATTATTACCTAGGGCAGTAATTAGTATATCTGGTAAAGTCAAATCAGAAGTCAAGGTCACCACTACTGTAGATCAGCACTGATTATAGAAAGAAAAGAGACTTTCTAAAGAGCCGTATGTGTTTTCTGTCTCTTCTGGCTTCATCTTGCATAGAATTCCTTCTGAAACTCTTAATATCCAGGTTTCTATTAATTGTTTCTAGGCAACATTTTAAACCAGTTTTCCATTCAAGCACTTTTCAGCTGATGACTCACCTCAGCTAGGCATACTCTTTATAAACCCTGGTGTTTAAATTCTTTTTTTTTTTTTTTTTTTTTGAGATGGAGTCTTGCTCTTTTGCCAGGCTGGAGTGCAGTGGCATGATCTTGGCTCACCGCAACCTCTGTCTCCCAATTCAAGCAATTCCCCTGCCTCAGCCCCCTGAGTAGGTGGGACCATAGGCGTGCGACACCACGCCCGGCTAATTTTTTATATTTTAGTAGAGACAAGATTTCACCATGGCCAGGATGGTCTCAATCTCCTGACCTCATGATCCGCCCGCTTTATCTTGAAAATATGGTTAGACTACTAGGAGCAATGAGATAACCCATTCTAGGTTTGGGAATTAGGGCAGGGGTTGCTTTTGCCTAGTCCATCTGGAGAAGAAATTCATTCCTGCCTGTTAGTGACTTGATTTGGCAAAGTCCTCCCTTTAGAACCCACAATCAATTTGGGAGCTTCCCCAAGATTTTTTTTTTTTTTTAAATCAAATCTGTGGGTAAAAATCAAATAGACACATTCCTAGTTTCATTTGTACCCAGGACCACATTTGACCTAAGGAATCTTCTTTAGCAAAGAATTAGTTTGCTCTTCTTTAATATTATAACATCAGAAACCTAATGAGGAATTGTTTTCTCTGACATCTGAAGAATGTGAGAGACTTTGAGCCTTTCAGACTCTTTTTCTCTCACTTTCAATAAACTAAAAAACAACTACTTATTTTTATCATGGGCAGTTTCTTGTTTTGCTTCATCAGGCATTCTCACTCTCTCCTATGTAATAATACTAACAAAGAACACTTTAGACCCCAAAGGTAATAAAAATAAAAAGGTGTCAATCTCATTCTCTTTTATTGCCATTTCAATATTCCAGTATAACACAGTTGACACATTCTTATTTTCTGTGACTTACTTCAAAAGCACTGCAGACTTTTACACTCTCGCTGACAGTTCCAGGGCATTCAACATAAAGAGGGAAGAAATCTCTGCATATGGTTTAAAGAAGATTTTCATCACTCTCACAAATCAAGATGTTAGATGAGAGAATCTGGTTTACCAATACAAAGCTGAAAGGCTATTAGAGAAAGAGAAAGATCAGAATGGAGAAACAGGATGATATAGGCCCAGATGGGGAAAAAAGTTATTCATATCACTACCTTAAAACAAAAAGAGTTTATTATAAAAGAAGCAAAGATTATCATACATTGAAGGCTACAAAAAACACAGGACATTATTTTCTGATATTATGGATATATCATGTTTTCAATTATATCACTCTAAAATGTGAGGCTTGATTCTGTTCATAACTAAAATCCCCAAATTCCCTGTTCACTCAAAGACATTTTTCATTCTGTTTTTATCAGTAAGTCTGCTGAACTTTATTTTTCCATTAAAAAGCATTTATTCTAGCAATGTAAATATATATATCCAGACGAACATTCTCATTTCTTTTCTGTCTTTCCATTGCTCTGTCGGAACTTCTCTCCCTTCCTTTTATTGTTTGAGTGTTGGTGAGATTTTTTAAAGCTTTCTTTCTCACTGAATACATATTCATAAAAGTGCTCAAATCTTAAGGGTACAGCTCAGAGATAGATGGATGGATACATAGGTATAGATATTAATGCATGTAACTACCACCCAGAAGACAATGTAGAATATTATCAGCATTCCCCAGGGCTCCATTGTGCTCCTTTCCTGTCAGTATTCCCCTAAGGTAACTACTGTCCTGACTTCCATCACCAAAGATTATCTGTTTCAAATGTCATGTAAATATAATCATACAAAATGCACTCTTCTGTATCTTGCTTTTAAAATATATATTATGCCTGTCAGATTGACCTATGTAGTTGTATGTAATTTATTTTTTCATTGCTGTATAGAATTCCATTGGATTAATATACTATAGTTTATTATTTGCTGAACCAAGTTATGGCTGTTATGAATAAACATGCTATGGGTATTTCTGATTCCGACTTTTGCTGCATGTATAGGCTTATTTCTCTTGACTAGGAGTAAAACTTCTGGGTCATGGGATATACATATGAGTGGCATTCAAAATTTTTGAAATGTTTTTGAAAACAGCAATGCCAATTTACATTTCCACTAGCAGTATATGAGAGGTCTAGCTATTTAGCAGTGCCAATATAGTCGTCCCTCATCATACATAGGGGATTGTTTCCAGGACACCCTGCATATACCAAAATCTGCATAGGCTCGAATCTTGCAGTTGGCTCTGCAGAACCAGTGTGTATGAAAAGTTGGCTTTAGTATGTAAAGAGTTTATACCCGTGAATACTGTATTTTTGATCCACCTTTGGTTGAAACAAATCCACATACAAGTGGACCCATACAGTTCAAACCTGTGTCATTCAAAAGTCAACTGTACTTGGTGTTACAAGTCTTTTAAATTTTATCTGTTCTGGTGTGTGTATAGTGGTTTACTGTGGCTTTAATTTGCATTTTCCCAATGAACAGTATTGAACACCTTTTCACATGCTTATTAGTAATTTGAAGTCCTGTTTCATAAAGTGTCTTTTCAAATCTTTGATCTGATTTCTTTAGAATTTAACTTTCTTTCAATAAAATATGAATCTTTATTGATAAGATTCAGATTTTAATTTTAAATTCAGTTTTTAAAGTTTTCATATTTCTCTTTTTTTCTTTGATTAGCGTTTTATTTTATAATGTTTTGCTTAATTTCCAAACATTTGGTTTTCTACCTTAATTATATTGTGTTAAAGAAGATGCTATGATTCTAGCCCTTTGAAATTTATTAAGTTTTACCTTATTGCCCAGTATAAGATCTACTGTGGTAAATATTCATATGCATTTTTAAAAAAGAGGGAATGTATTCTGTAGTTGTTCAGTATAATTTCCTATATGTGTCAAATTAGTTGAAGTTGATATTTATTCACTCAGTGGTCTATATAATTACTTTCTGTTTTATCAGTTACTAAGAGAGGTATGTCAAAGTTTTAAAGTACAATTGTGGTTTTTGTTCCATAACTTTTTGCTTTATCCGTGTTTAGCTATGTTATCAGGTGAATTAAAATTCAGGATTGTTTGTTTCTTTGTTCTTCCTGATGGATTGACCTCTTTTTTTTCTCCATCATTATGAAATTTCCCTTTATCTTTAGTACGAATATATCTTGTCTTAGAGTTGATTTTGTCTGATATTAGTATAACTATACCAGCTTTCCTTTGGTTAGTATTTGCGTGATATATTTTTTCTGGACCTTTATTTTAAATCCTTCTGTCTCCTCCTATTTAAGTTTTGTCTCTTGTAAGCACTATGTAGTTTTTTAAATGCAATTTGAAAATCTTTATTATTAAATTGGAATAGTTGGTCCACTTACCTTTAATGTAAACACTGATACATTTGGGTTTATATCAACCATTAACATTTCTTATCTTTTTTATTATTTCTATATTCCTCTGTTCTTCTTTCTTTTGGGTTAAATTAGCACTTTTTATGTGTAATATTATTCCCTTTACTTCAACATTTAACTTGGTAATTATTCATTTATTATTTTTAAATGATTATCCTAGAGTTTACAGCATGAACTCTTCACCTATATATAGTCTACTATAATTTATTTACAATTTCCCAGATATATAAACATTTTAAAAACTTTAACCCTTCTAATTTTCCTGTTATTTGTTATTTTTTTCTACATATTTTAAACTTCATAAGCATTATTATTGAACAATCAATACCCATTTATATTTCCACACATATTTATCCTTTCTTGTGCTCATTTGTTTTTGTATTTCTATCCTTCCACCTGAGAATATTTATTTACTAACTGCCTGAAGAACTCCCATTCATATTTATTTTAGTACATGTCTGCAGGTGCCAAATTCCTTCATATTCTGCTTGTCTGAAAATATCTTTATTTCTCTTCCTTTTAAAAATAACTCTACTGAAGTATAATTTGCCTCCATTTTGGACAATATTTTCACTGAGTAAAAAAGTTTGGTTTAACTGCTATTTTGTTTTATAGTACTTTAACAATGTCACTTAGTGAACTTTCAATAGCTAGCTCTCAAATAATTGTTTTCTGAATAAAAATTTTATTTTGTTAGCAAAATTAACAGAAAAACTGAGCAATGCTCTGAGATTGAAAAAAATCCTTCTTTCATAAATAGGAAACATACTGCTATTTTTTCAGTGACTATGACGAAGTCTTTCCTTATATTCAGTTGAACTCTTTATTCTGTAGCTTCTTGTCATTCATCCTATCTCTACTTTTTGTGAATTTTTAGAATGAGTTTAATCCCTCTTCAACATGACAGCTCTTAAAATACAAAGATAGTTGTTGAGTACCTACTTCTCTCCCTTTCAATCATTTTTTCAGACTAGACAAACCTCTTCTATGTGGGTATTCTTCATAAATTTAGCCAAACTCACTTATTATCTAAGTACCTTGTTCTGAGTGTGCTCCAGTTGGTTGCGTTCAGCAAGTACATTATTGACTGTGTCACCTGATGTAAGGCAATTTACAACAATGCTCTAAATAAAACCAATCCCCAAATAAGATTCAACTGACTGAATTTGGCAACATGTTTTGAGTACATGTAGTCATGTTTTCTGTGCTAGCTTTTGAAATTAGCATAAGGGAGGGAGGGAAAGAGAGCAGAGGGAACAGGGAGGGAGCAGAAAGTGGGGAGTGGGAAAGGAAGAGGGAAGGGATGGAAGAAGGAAAGAATAAAGGAATATTAGCAAATAAGTTTAAATTATGTTCAATTTATTTTCCATTTATGGGCAAAAGAATTCTCTAAAGTCTCACAGAATTTTATAGTTTTACTCAGTTTAACTAAATATAAAATTTAGTCAGGAAGCTATTATTTGAGAGAGAAAAATTTTAAGTTTAGTAAGTTAGCATTTGCAATTGTGGCAGATAAAGAGAAAAGGTATAAATTCAATAAAGTGAACCAACAAAATGAGATTTTTGTGCATCTTTTCAGCTATATGCTGCAAGTCTTGATAGCAAGAATGATTAGTTTTCCTTTATGCAAACCTACATTTTGAATAAAGCTTCATGAAGTAAACCAGTGGTATTTCATTTCTGGAAAAAAAAAACATACAGAGTACCATAAAGAATATATTGTTATTACAACCTTACATGGAAGATTACTCAAGGTAAATACCCAAGAAGACTCTTTCAGGATAATGAAGCCTTGAAATATAATTATATAATGTGGAAAAGAAAACAAACATATATGGTTTGAAATGAAAGGTATGCTAAAAGTCTAGTTGCAAATTATTTTTGAAAGTTCCCAGTGATACCCAAGAGTAGGTCAACAATCACAAAAGAAGTTATTTATATTGCTGATTTTGTGCCCTCCAAGATTCTGTCAACATTCTTAATATCTGGACTTCGGTTTGTTTTTTTCTTGGTAACATGTTAGCTTTCATGTACAAAAAGAATGTGACTGGGCCGCTGTCAGAAGGCTATGGCCACCCCAGTAGTGGTAGTGGGTTGGTTCTAAGCCACCCACTGCTGATGAAAGACTTGCACCCTCATTTTAGTTGAATTATGCTATTCTGTGACAGTATGGTTTTTGATCTGGCATTGCAAGAGGTTATATATGGTTCTCTCCTATAAACAAATCAGAACATTATAAACAGTTAGCTTTGTGTTTTCTGCATTGAAATCATGTTCTTCCTCTGAGAAGTATGTAATAATGGCCCACTGGATCAGAGGTAAGAGGCCAATGAATACTCATCCCTAAAGACAGGGATGAGTCTACTAAAGCAAAAGGTCACCACCCTGGAAACATAAGTCGAGATAAAAGACCAAGCTAAGAACTGGCTTAAAAGAATTAATTCACACACTACGCAAGCTTTAATAATTCCATGACTGTTTCCTGCTTCTGATCATGATGGAATAGCTTCATCAGACTTAGAATGCCTATAAAGGCCATATAAAATTTTTGGTGTCTATTACTTGAAGGCACCAGAGGGTAACCACAACTCAAAGGGGCCAAGATTCTGGACAGAAGGGACTCACAATGAAGTGAGCTCCACATTCATCCTTGCTTTTATCCCTGCAGCATTTACCTACTAACAAGGCAGAGAATATAGGTAGATAGGAAGCATTGGTCTGAGACTCAGAGCAGCCTCACTGTAACAGGGAGATAGAAATTAGGGTTTGGGGCTGCCAAAGTGGCAGGAGCCCAAGGACCCATAAACCAAAAGAACAGTAACCTAGAAATTCTACATTAAATTTCCTCCTGTGTTTGGCAACTCCTGAGCTCCTAAATTCAAGGACAATGTTATTTCCTTTGTGGATACCCTCCATCCATTTCCCCTCACTGGATAAATATTAAAAGTCAAACTCTTTAGCATGCTATATATAACTTGTACTTTCTCATCTACCGTATCTTCCCAGTTGTAGAAGACATACCCTACAATGATCCCCTATGAGTCATGAATTTATGAAATCTCTTCTCTGTAGTCTTCTCTCTTTTTGACTGAGTATAATCTGTAACCTGCTTCTCACAAACATAGCAAAGGTGATGTCACTTCTATGATTATGTTACACTGTATGGGAAAAATAAAAATATTTTGTAGCTATAATGAAGGCTTCTAATCAGTTTGCCTTGAGTTTTGAAAACAGAGATTACTGCCAGGCATGGTGGCTCATGCCTGTAATCCCAACACTTTGGGAGGCAGAGGTGGGTGGATCACTTGAGGTCACGAGTTCGAGACCAGCCTGGCCAACATGGTGAAACCCAGTCTCTACTAAAAATAAAAAATTAGTCAGGTGTCGCAGCATATGCCTATAGTTCCAGCTACTTGGGAGGCTGAGGCAGGAGAATCACTTGAACCTGGGAGGCAGAGGTTGCAGTGAGCCACTGTACTCCAACCTGGGTGACAGAGGGAGACCCCAGCTCTAAATACATAAATAAATAATAAAAAAGAGAGATTATACTGAGTTGGCCTGACTTATCAGGTGAAAAAGCCGAGAAACCTTGTTGCTGACTTTGAAGTATCAAGCTACCATAAATTCTAATATCCATGAGAAGATCAATTGTGTCAACATCCTGAATGAGCTTGGAAGAGGCCCCTAAAATTCAAATGAGAATGCATTTTAGCCAACAAGTTGATTATAGCTTCGTGAGACCATGAGGGAAGAGCCCAGTGAAGCCATACCCAGACATCTGACCTGCAGAAACTTTGAGATAATAAACTTCTGTCCATATAAGCAGCTAAATTTGAGTTATTATGTTATGTAACAATAGAAAAGTACCACACCGCTTGTTGCCCCAAACTCCATGAAGAACTACTAGTAGTGTTCTGACACTGGTGTGCTATTTTACACTGTCATATATTTATACATATTGTTACTTTTGTATTAAGTGCCCTTTTCTAGTTTTTCTGCCTGCAAAGGTCTCACACATATTTTATTATCCACCTGCAACTCTTACACTTTTATTAAGAATTAATGACCCATTCGGGTGATTTGATAGCCTTTCTGCCTTCACTGTAGCCTTTTTTTTTTTTTTTTAACTCCAGTACCTATTACATTGTGTTACACTTAGTCCTGTTTCCATGCCTTACTTATTTATCAGTTCCATGAGGCCAAGGAATATAATTATTTTTTGTATTGCCAACCTTGCCCAATGAAATACCTAGCTCAAATAGAGGTTCTCAATAAAAATTTCTTAAGTGAATGGATTTACATTTGGTCATTGCATTGATTCCCCTTGATGATTTATAGCCAGTTCCTTCCCAAATCTAGTACCATATTTGATTTGCCATTTGTTGTAAATGTATTATTTTGAGATTTGAGAATACGTATTTGGGAGTGGGAGTGGGAAAGGAAACAAGATCAACAGACTTAGAAAAAGAACCTGTATTCCTCTCTTCCATCTTCTTCCTGCCTTTATGTATTAATTATATCTTCTCTATCAGCTGCAGGGTTTTCCTTCTAAACATATCCTGTCTTCTTGCTCACATGTTTTCTAGCTGCTCTAAGTCTATTCTGAAGATTTAAAAGTTATATAATTTCTAATAATAAAAAGTTTTAGACCACAATGTGTTCTTCTCCAAGTTCTTCCTTTTTATGATCTCTAAATTCTTGATAATCCTACAAGGTGTCTTCTATTGCCATTGGACAGATAGGGCCATTCAAGTTAAGTGGCTTCAAAGCAGTTGGCTTAAAAGCAACTTATTTCAAAATTTATTATTCACAAAATAACATCAGGAAAATCTTGCACAATTGTGTATTCCCTCCTCCAATCCGGTTTCATTGATTAAGCTGGCAAAAAGCCAGAAGGTCAGAAAGACAAGCCCCCAAAGTGTCACTATCTTTAGAATTCAAGTGAAAATCATAGGTCAAAGATTTTAAGTGTTTGCTCAGGCTGGTGTAATCTATAATATCCTGCCTATTATGAAATCTCTTAGACGTTAGTGTGCTTCTTGAAGGTGGCATAAAGAGCTTGATTTACCTTCTGAGAGGCTTATCATAGGGCATAGGAAAAGGAATTGAAATGCATACAAATCCTGGCATAAAAATAAGTCATTTCCTGGATTCATTAACCACTCTAGACTCAACATTTGTAACTTGTCTATTTTGAGCTCAAGGTGATAGACCAGAGTGTGCATTAAGACCAATAGAGAAACAATGCACACACATATGCATCACCCTCATACATGTGTTCAACTGTAAAACCTAAATGGCAGTCAGAGAAATTCTTTATGTTTTGGTCATTAGTACATAAAAGTATTAATAAAATTGGATCCCTATTATGAAATTGAAACAGATTTATAAAATGCAAATAGCAACTTCCTAGTGAACATGATAAATGAACACACTCATTTTTTCTACCATCCAAAATTCCACTAAATTGACATTAAATAAATAAGCATGCAGAAAGAGAAAAATTAAAAAAGGTAATAACAAACAAGAAATGTCAACAAAATTTTGAAATCTGGAAAACAAATAAAGGAATAGCAACTAACTTAGCATACTGAAGAAAGTAAAAACCTAAACCTGTATGTAGGAAATCAACAAGAAACAAGCCTATTTTCCTCCATGAAACTTCTGAAATTCACAGATACTGAAAACATCAGATACCGCTGAAGGCAGGGGTAAGGGTGGGGCTGAAAGGGGGATTGGTGGAAAGCCTAGGAAGAAACTGTTCTAGACATCCCCTCTCTGATCTTTAACTAGGTATTCCAGATAGGGAGAATTGTGAAAAATGTAGTAAGACATCACACCTGAAAACTAAGAGTGAAGTTTTCATTGACTACACTGTGGTGGGATCAGTGTTGGTGAGACCAGGTCAGTCTACTTGCCCACACCAAGATATCTGAACAAGACATAAAGAAGTAATACATATGAGAAAGATTTTAAGCCCATCCATGAAAACCTAATTTAATGACCAAGAAAATATGTGTCACTTCCAGAGCAATCTGAAGAGAGATCAGGGGGCTGCACTGGAGTTCAGCCAAACAAAAGAAACTAACAACTGGTAATGCAAGTAATTCTCACTGAGTTTTTCTATCTGGTTCTCCTATGATTTCTCAGAAGAGAGCACTTTTAAGAGTATTAAGTATATGCAGTGGGGAGGAAAGGGGTCAACAGAAGAAGAAATCCACACAGGAACGCAGAAAAAAATGCTAACTAGCATTGGTCCCAGCAAGCAAGAGAGAAAACAGAGATCTCAGAAAAAGAGATATCAGAAAGAGAGCTCAGAAAAAGTCTTCAAGTGACTAGTCATGATACTTTATTCACTAGTCTGGTTTACCATTTTGGTGAAATCTCCTAACACTGACAACGTCTTCATGAAAAATTTAGTTGCATTCTTATAACACCTTATTAATACTTTATTTTAGCTCTGTGACATTGAATGTAAGTGATTGTCATAGCTGCTCTGTCAGTAGTTTTCAACTCTGATTATGCCTGGTCCCCATCCTTCATAATTTTTATTTGAGAGAAGGGTTCAAGCTTTGTTATTCTTTCAAAGGCTCTTCAGTTGATTCTAAGTCGCAACTAGAGATCACAAATAGCAAGAAACTCCACATTTCTAGAAGGTAAACTGTATTTTACCCTTACCCCTAAACCTTAGCACCACAACAGGGAACACTAATTTAAAATGTAGCTTTCAGATGTGCTCTGAGAGAGAGTTACCTTATGACAAACACTCAAGGGTGAATATTTTTATATCAACATTCCAGTGTAACCTAAAGGCTTTTAAATATTCTCTATACTACATGTAATAGATGCTGTGAGGTTCACTTCTTGTAAGAGTATGACATCTAAAAATATTTCATTTGCCTTTAAAAGCCTGGCAGTTCAAAAGAAAAATACACTCATAATGGACATTTGTGAATTTTTAAACAATTACAAAGCCTCTCCTTATAAAAAATCTGTTATTGTTATGATTATTACATAATTATTTTGATTATTACATAAAGCTGATGCTGAAAATTCTCTTAATCAATTCACACCTGTGCTATGAGAAATTTGAGATCCCTGCTTCTTGGTTATGAGGAATGCTGTTTCTTCTTTCTCTGGCCACTCTTGCCTGCAGAAGTTAATACTCTGGATTTCTTTTAATAGGACCATTAATTTCCTAGTGAGATTACTCATGCAAAAGCAGGGAAAGAGGATCCAAGACCAGAATCAAAAAGTCCCTCTCCCCATTGGCGCTCAATAAATATTTGTTGAATGAATGAATGAAGTAAAGCAATGAATCCCTCTTCTGTTCATCCTTTTCATACCAGGCCTTGTCCTTTGCCTATATTCAGTAGAAATAATAACTGCACAGGTAATATTTTAATACACATTTAAATACCACACAGAATTGCGAATAGATGTTGTTCATACACTTTAAGTAAAAGGGTCGTATTCTCTTTTCTAAATCTAAAAAGTAGATGACTGTATCATATAAGGGCTTTACAATCGATAATCATTATCAACATTATAATCTTCATCTTGAAGCAACTGAGCCATGGTATAAGCTAATCATAAAAGGTAGAATTATAGATTTTCAAAGCTGATAGAATAGAGGCAAGTGTTCTCACATTTATAGCAAGATTTAGCAAGAATGCTTCAAACTGGCCCTTCTCAATTTTGGTTTGTGTCAGAATATCACTCAGGAGGGCTTGTAAAAACACAGATTGCTGGGTCTTCTTCCCAGGTTTTCAGCTCAGTTGGTCTGGGATAGGGTCCAATAATTCGCATTTCTTTTTTTTAATTTTTATTTCATTTTTTTTTGTACTTTAGGTTCTGGGGTACATGTGCAGATCATGCAGGATTGCTGCATAGGTACACACATGGCAATGTGGTTTGCTGCTTCCATTCCCTTGTCACCTACATCTGGCATTTCTCCCCATGTTACCCATCCCCGACCTCCCCGCCCCCCTGCTGTCCCTCCCTTGGCCCCCCTCAACAGACCCCAGTGTGTGATGCTCCCCTCCCTGTGTCCATGTGTTCTTGTTGTTCAACACCCGCCTATGAGTGAGAACATGCAGTGTTTGATTTTCTGTTCTTGTGTCAGTTTGCTAAGAATTATGGTTTCCAGATTCATTCATGTCCCTACAAAGGACAGGAACTCATTGTTTTTTATGGCTGCATAGTATTCCATGGTGTATATGTGCCACATTTTCCTTGTCCAGTCTATCATTGATGGGCATTTGGGTTGGTTCCAGGTCTTTGCTATTGTAAACAGTGCTGCTATGAACATACGTGTGCATGTGTCTTTATAACAGAATGATTTATAATCCATTGGATATATATCCAGTAATGGGATTGCTGGGTCAAATGGAATTTCTATTTCTAGATCCCTGAGGAAGTGCCACACTATCGTCCACAATGGTCAAACTAGTTTACACTCCCACCAACAGTGTAAAAGTGTTCCTATTTCTTGACATCCTCTCTAGCATCTGTTGTCTCCTGATATTTTAATGATTGCCATTCTAACTGACGTGAGGTGGTGTCTCAAAGTGGTTTTGATTTGCATTTCTCTAATGATCAGTGATGATGAGCATTTTTTCATATGTTTTTGGCCTCATAAATGTCTTCTTTTGAAAAGTGTCTGTTCATATCCTTCTCCCACTTCAGATGAGTTTGTTTTTTTTCTTGTAAATCTGTTTTTGTTCTTTATAGATTCTGGATATTAGCCATTTGTCAGATTGGTGGATTGCAAAAATTTTGTCCCATTCTGTTGATTGCTGCTTCACTCTAATGATTGTTTCTTTTGCTGTACAGAAGCTCTGGAGTTTAATTAGGTCCCATTTGTCTATTTTGGTTTTGTTGCCAATGCTTTTGGTGTTTTAGTCATGAAGTCCTTGCCTATGCCTATGTCCTGAATGGTTTTGCCTAGGTTTTCTTCTAGGGTTTGTATGGTGTTAGGTCTTATGTTTAAGTCTTTAATCCATCTGGAGTTAATTTTAGTGTAAGGTGTCAGGAAGGGGTCTAGTTTCTGCTTTCTGCACACTGCTAGCCAGTTTTCCCAACACCATTTATTAAACAGGGAATCCTTTCCCCATTGCTTGTTTTTGTCAGGTTTGTCAAAGATCAGATGGTTGTGGATGTGGCATTGCCTCCAAGGCCTGTGTTCTGTTCCATTGGTCTCTATATCTGTTTTGGCACCAGTACCATGCTGTTTTGATTACTGTAGCTTTGTAGTATAGTTTGAAATCAGGTAGCATGATGCCTCTGGCTTTGTTCTTTTTACTTAGGATTCTTTTGGCTATGCAGGCTCTCTTTTGGTTCCATATGAAGTTTAAGGTGTTTTTTTCCAGTTCTGTGAAGGTCATTGGTAGCCTGATGGGGATAGCATAGAATCTATAAATTACTTTGGGCAGCATGGCCATTTTCACAATATTGATTCTTCCTAACCATGAGCATGTAATGTTTCTCCATGTGCTTGTGTCCTCTCTTATTTCCTTGAGCAGTGGTTTGTAGTTCTCCTTGAAGAGGTCCTTTACATCCTTTGTTAGTTGTATTCCTAGGTATTTTATTCTCTTTGTACCAATTGTGAATGGGAGTTTGCTTATGATTTGGCTTTCTGTTAGTCTGTTATTGGTGTATAGAAATGCTCGTGATTTCTGCACATTGATTTTGTATCCTGAGACTTTGCTGAAGTTGCTTATCAGTTTAAGGAGATCTGGGACTGAGATGATAGGGTCTTCTAAATATACAATCATGTCATCTGCAAATAGAGACAATTTCACTTCCTCTTTTCCTAATTGAATACGCTTTATTTTATTTTTTTTTCTTGCCTAATTGCTCTGGTTGGAACTTCCAATATTATGTTGAATAGGTGTGATGAGAGACAGCATCCTTGTCTAGTTCCGGATTTCAAAGGGAATGCTTCCAGTTTTTGCCCATTCAGTATGATATTAGCTGTAGGTTTGTCACAAATAGCTGTCAGAAATTTGACCAGCACTCCAGACTCACACTATCTTTCTGCATAACCCTTTCTAACCAAATCTGTTCCTAAGTAATTACTCCACAATTTTGATTTACAATGTTGTCAAACCTTAGAGTACATCCGAAACACCTGTCCAGTTTTGTTTGTTTGTTTTTAACTAATATGCATAGGCCCTAACTTCACAGAATGATTCAGCAGGTCAGGTGTGAGGCCTAGGGATCTGAATTTTTAACAAACTCCCCCTACCAAGTGATCTTATTGCAGGAAGTCCCTATTTTGATAAACACTGCTCTGGTTCTTATGTCCTATTTTAAAATAAATTTGATAATATTTTCATTTACGTGCACATACTGCTTAAGGAAATGCTCTGGAATAAATAAATGCAGAAAATTTATCACTCTGAACCAAATTTCTACTCCCAGCAACCAAAATCTATTTTTAAAGTCCCCATAGCTCTTATCATAATAAACCTAATATTGTAGTACATAATTTCTTCCCTAATACATTTTTAAAGAAGAAATGTTGCTAGTGTTTTGCATGTTCCAAATAGAAGGCTCAGCTTTGCAACTGATACAAAGGCATAAATTCCTGCAGACATGGATGGCATTTGCAAAATTCTGAATAACCTCTCTAGCTACCATCAGAGACTGCTGGGTTAGCTAAACTGCCCTCATCAAACAGAGTGTCCATTACCTTTAATTGGGTTTGTCGGATTAGGCCTGAAAGGGCTGTGTGTGTTTGGCGGGAATCTTTTACTGTTGCTTAAAATTCCATTCACAAATGAAATGTACTTAATCAGCCTCCTTCCAGTGGCAGTTGACAGGAAACAGACAATCCAGAGATATAGGCTACCCAGAGCAAACAAAACAGAACATATCCCCTCCAGTTTTTTCAGGGGTCTGAAGTGATACGCCATGAAGAAACTGATATTCTGAAATTTTAATGAAACCTTGTGAAATATTCCACAGTGGCAGGAAACATCACTACTCCCACTTCTGAAGGTGGAAAAAGAGGACTTGAACACTGTACTTCTGCTTAGAAAATTAAAAGCAACTACAACCTTTTTTTTTTTTTATGTCCACCCAGTCCTTTTTTCTAATTTAATTATATAAGTGACTTTATATTAAAATAGTTTCAGAACAAAATGCTTTGTGCTTTTTTTTTTTTTTTTTTGTACTTTAGGTTCTAGGGTACATGTGCAGATCATGCAGGATTGTTGCATAGGTACATGCATGGCAATGTGGTTTGTTGCCTCCATCCCCCGGTAACTCATATCTGAACTACCAGACCTTATTATCTTCCAAGAATTGTTTTAAAGTCTTAGAAAACTCTGTCTCTTGTGGCCAATGGCTTTTAGCCTGAATACAAAGAAAATAAACTATTTTTAATGATAGATCAATATATTGTGAGTCATGCCACAGAAAGTAGAAAGGCAGGCCACCCATAGATTTGATTGCATAGTCTCTGTGTTGTTTGTTCAGTTTAACTCTACCTCATAGTGACTTTTCTCTTATTCTGTATCTCACTGGCCCTGGTAGATAATCTTACTGTAACTACTTTGCCTTGTTTATATATTGCATCAGAACTATTTTCTAGTAATTTTTTTCTTCTTTTTTCTTTTCTTTTTTTTTTTTTTCTTTTTTCTTTTTTTTTGAGATGGAGTCTCACTCTGTCACCCAGTCTGGAGTGCAGTAGCACAATCTCGGCTCACCACAACCTCCACCTCCTGGGTTCAAGCGATTCTCCTGCCTCAGCCTCCTTAGTAGCTGGGATTACAGGCATGCACCATGACACTTGGCTAATTTTTTTACTTTTAGTAGAGACGGGGTTTCACCATGTTGGTCAGGCTGGTCTCAAACTCCTCTGACATTGTGATCCGCCCTCCGCAGCCTCCAAAAGTGCTGAGATTACAGATGTGAGCCACTGCACCTGGCCTTTTCTAGTAATTTCAAGACTATATTTTGTAAGATCCTTGATGATAAGGATTATCCCTGCCACTTATTTTGTATTTCCACTGGCACAGTCACAGTCACGTGGTACTTACACAATGTACTTTATTAACTTGCAGCACATATGCATGTATGCACACACACCCTTGCTATGTGACCTTTTCTGTTTTGTTTTTGTTTTATTGTAAAAGTACTTTGCATCATGGTGAATAAGGGGCTTAAATCTGAACCAGTTGGCTCCTGTGAGACTTATTTAGGATAAGTTAATGTCATCAGCTCAGCATGCTTGGCCTTATTATGCTTTACCATGTTTGCTAATAGTCATACACATTAAAAAATAAATATTTTTCCTACCTCTAAAAGGAAAACACTCCTGAAATTAAACATAGTCACTATTGGAAAGCCACAAAAAAATACAGTATCCATAGCTAACTCTCATTATCATACTGATTTACCTACAGCATGCTTCATAAACATCTCCATAAATGAATGCTTATACTAGTCCACCAGGGAGAAGACAGGATTGCCTTTTGAAACTAGAATTATGGGGCTAGAGGAAGACAGAAATATGGTATAGCAGAAAGAGCACGAGACTGTAATTCGGGAAGATTCTATTCCCAAGTGGACAAATAATCTTGAGCAAGTCACGTTCCTTCCCTGGGTTTCAGTTTTCTCACCTGTGACATAATGAGGTTTACATTAGATTTATTAATTCAACATATATTTAGTACCTTCTAGGTGTTAGAAATGCAGGAAAGAAGGAAGGAAGGAAGGGAGGGAGGGAGGGAGGGAGGGAGGGAAAAGAAGAGAGAGAGAGAGAGAAAAGAAAAGAAAAGGAATGAAAAAGTAAAGAAAAAGAAAAATCCCTGTCTGCCTGCAGCTGACATTCTAGCAAGACAAAAATACAATGCATTTCTAAAATATCTAAAAATGATCATTTGGGTATACTAACAAGCACTACGAAGCAAAATGGAAAGGGAAATGGGATATAGAGTGAAAGGTAGGAAGAAGAATAAATGAAGAAATAGAGAGATATATACTAGGGAAGGCCTCTCTGAGAAACTAGTATTTGAGCGAAGGCCTGAATGCTAAGAAGATTTATTTCCAGTTGCAGGCAGAGTATTTCAGACAAAGGTGACAGAAAATACAAAATATCTGAGGTAGTAACAAGCTTGATCTCTCCAAATAACAGAAAGAAGGTCACTATGTCTACAGTGGAGTGAGCCAGGAGCAGGGTAGCAAGGGATGATGATGAAGCAATATGCCAGATTGTGCAGGGACTTGTAGACTAGGGTGAGAGATTTGGATTGTATTCTATAAGTCATAGAAAGTCTTTAGAGAATTTTGATGCAGCAATTACATCATCTGATTTACATTTTTAAAGTACTGTGTTAAGGGCAAGAGTGGAGAGGTGAACAGAGACCACTACAGGAAGAGAGATTGGTTCCTTTGCCTACGGTGGTAGTGAAGACAAAGAAGATTGAACAGATTTGAGATATGTTTAAGAGGTGGAGTCAACAGGACCTGACTCACTAGATGTTGGGTGTAAGGGGAAAAACAGAAAAAAAAGATGACTCTTGGGGCTTGTACCTGAGTAATAATTGTCTAATGATTCTTGTTTCAGACATTTTCACCTATGTTACAAATAAGATTGGCCTATAGTTTTCTAATTCTGCCTTTTCCTGGTTTATCATGGTTATGCTAGTCTTATAAAGTAAATTAAGTAGCTTTTTTCCCTTTTCTGAAATTTTTAATATAATTTGAATCATTTAATTATTGAATGTTAGGGAAAATTCTCCAATAAAATCATCTAATCACCTAAGCCTGAAGTCTTTGGGCTGGACATGGGAGGCTGATAATTTTTATTACCAATTCAATATGCTTAAGTTTATTGGTTTATGAAAGTTTTCTAATTTTTCTTGAGCTAATGTTGATCAATTATACATTCTGTTAATATGTCCATATCATTTGTTTTTTATTTTATTGGCATAAAGTTGTTTCATATTAATCTCTTCTGATTTATTCAAATCTCTACTTTATGTATCATATTACCTTTTCATTCCTAATATTACTTGCATGTGTCTTTCTCTTCCTTGCATCAATAAGCCTCATGATTGGGTCTTAGAAGGCTACAAAGAAAATGATTTAAGGAAGATTTGAAAATATATCCATTTAATAGCATGCTCCCATTTATCCCCATTTTTTCTTTTTGCATAGACAGCTCATGAATTAGGTGTGCACATGAGTACGTAGAGTTCTAAGGGAGTGAAGAGAGCTACAAAATTTTTTAAAGCCATTAGGAACAAAAGGGAAACAAAAACCTCAAGACGTATCAGGTTCTATAAATGCAAGTTTGCTATACTGACCACACACAAAGAGGAAACTCTAGTATTTAAAATACACTAAGAAGAGAAGTACTTCCAAGTTACAGCAGAGCTATCAAGAGAGGAACAACTTACCCAATGACTGTCAGTGATGGTCCTTAGTTGGAGATACTACAGTATACAAATAAGGAGAGAGGGATATTTGTGAATAGAAGGCAAGTATATGCAGGCAGTTTGGAGGAACTTTTTGACCCAAAAATCTTCCTCTCCTTGGACTAAACAATCCAAACTACAGATGCAAGTTTAGAGACAGAGTGACCTGAGTTTTAATCCTGCTTTGACATTTGCTAGTTGCATGACCTGGAACAGAACACTGCTCATCCCTTCTGTAATTTATCATCATTATCTATAAAATAGCCATATTAGGCTGGGTGCAGTGGCTCACGTCTGTAATTCTAGCACTTTGGGAGCCTGAGGTGGGCTGATTGCCTGAGCTCAGGAGTTTGTGACCAGCCTGGGCAACATGGCAAAATCCCATCTCTACTAAAAATACAAAAAATTAGCCAGGCATGATAACACATGCCTGTAGTCCCAGCTACTCAGGAGGCTAAGGCAGGAGAATCACTTGAACTTGGGAGACAGAGGTTGCAGTGAACCAAGATCACGCCACTGCACTCCAGCCTGGTCAATAGAGTGAGACTTTGTCTCCATAAATAAATAAATAAAGTAAGTAAATAAATAAATAATAAAATAACAATAGCAATAACAATAGCAATACTACAACTGACTTCAAAGAGTCCAGGAACTACAAAGAACACCCATTCTTTTCCCTTTGTTATAAGCCAGCTCAAACAGCTCCCAAGACAGTTTGTTCTTTAGATTTTATTATGGTGTTTACATTTCTAGATGTTTTCAGGGTGAATCTCCATTAAAAGCCTAATGAAGATTCTCCTTAGAAAGTTTTTCTTTTAAAATAATTCTGATTTCACAGATGAGAAGTTATTGGGAAGATGAGAGAGAATAATATCTGATCAACATATATAAAATGGTAACTTAATGTGTTTGCCTAATCATCTGATGACATTTGATGAAAACGTATTTTTTTTTTTTTACCACAATTAGCCTTGTCTAAATTCAAACTCCTAAAATAGCTTGCTTTCTCCCTTTTAAAGATTCACAAGTTAGTAGCAAATTCATAATGGAATAAAAAGGTTTTGGCTATTATATTGAATACTATCAATATTTAATGTCCCCTCTGCAGCCAAAAAAGCTACAGTTCTAATAGGACAATAAACTTGCTGAACAGTATTTAGTTTCCCATTATTTATTTAGCTAAATTAATGAACATCAATTTTAAAATGCATTGAAGATACTCTTTTAAACATGTACCCCAGAACCTAAAGTACAATTAAAAAAAAAAAGAGTAATCTTTTCAGCCTTTTTGGATAGTATATATATTTTCTTATCAGCTTATCTCCCCCAGAACACCACAATTTATAAATTTTTCTTATTTTTTGCATTTTTATTGCCTTTCTTACTAGAATTTGATGAATGAAATACAAAAGCATTGCAGATTTAAAATGTTTACATTTTTAAAACTGGGCCTTATATTTATTTACATTGGTCAAGCTGGGAACTATTACCTATAACACCAGTAATATTTCTAGAATATACACATATAGAAAGGAAAATAGAACATGTCCTAAATGTTATTATTCATTAATTACACACCTGCCATTCTGCAACGGAAATGTCACTCCATACTAAATAATCAATCTGTTAGGATAAAAGCTGAAAGAATGTTTTAAAAGTAATAAAATGCCTAGCTATTAGAGTATTTCTTTTTAAATCTACACAGAATTTTCAAAGTTTTAACAGCATGTTTACTGGCTGGAATAGAATTCAAAATAGACCAATTCCTGCTAACCTAGAGAAGTGTTTTTTTCTTATTCCTGATGAGGGCTCATTCAATCTGTGTCAGAGTTCAAAGAACAAAAAATTGCTTCAGCTGATGTAATTTGGAGGTTAATCATGGTAATTTTGTGAAAAACAACATCTCAGAACTTTTTCCATTACTGCTTAATCTACTGTGTCAAAAAGTACTTTACTTGGTAAGAATTAGTTTTCACCTCCTCAGTCTCTGTTATGTCAAAGGTCAGAGGTGACTAGGAAGACTAAGTTCAATTTCCTTTTGTCCTCAGCAGTCCCCTTTGAGGGAAAAACAAGCTACTTTACTTCCATAACATTCACGCCAGAAGAGAAAGGCTAAAGAGAGCTCACAGAAATGCCCAATTGTAAATATAATTTTATTCTGGGTCTAGAATCTAATGATAGAAGAAAACAGCTAGTAACTATTTTTAAGAACAAAAAATAAAAAGGAATAGCATTCAGAAATTTCTTCATTAATATTTCACAGAACAGGGAGTTACTATTTATATTATGGAGCAAGGACAAAATTTTCAGTATAACATAAGCAACAATGAGAATAAGAGGGACTAGCATTTGTTGAGCACCTAACATGTGACAAGTACTATACATAGTCTCATTTAATCCTCCCAATGACAATAACCTTGTATCATGACAACTGTCACTTTCATTTTACAGAAAAGGAAACTGAGGTGCTTAGAGGTTTATTTACTTGCCTGACATGACACAGGTAGTAAATAGCAGGGCAGGAATTTGAAACCAGGTCTTTCTTGTTTCAATGTCCCCACTCTCGCTATGCTGCTTCCATAGGGGATTCACTAACACATCACTATGGGAGCGGGTACCAGCTAAGCTTCAAGCATGGAAAGGTTACCAGGTGCTGAAAGAGCCCTGCCAAATCAAATTTTAGGGCCTGCCAGGCTTTTAACATACATGATCTGGTAGAAAGCAACCAACTCCTCAATCGCCTGAAAATTTTTAAATACTCACATAAATCAATCCTGGGTCATTAACTGAGGTATATTAATATTGAATGAACAAAAGAATAACAGAAGGACCTAAAAGTGATTTTCACATGAAAATGGTTGGAATCCCATTCCCTCCTTGACAATCTGGTGAACAGTAAGAACACGCTCCCTAGAAAAATACCTCTTTATGATACAACATTTTAGTAAAGAATTTTAGAGGTTTTTTGGTCTCTCTGAAACTCATTGTAGTAGGCTGCTGCATTGTTCCCCTTCCTTCGTCTTTCCCTAAATTCATGTCCTTTGCCATAAGACTCTGTAGCTCCTCCCACCAGAGGCAGAGAATATTTCCTTGCTCCATTGATGCTGGCTTTGGCCACCTAATTTGCTTTTGCCAATATAAATGATATAATGCTATTTCTAACTCTAATCTTTAAGAGGCATTGCATGTTTCTGCTCATTCCTCTTGAATTTTGCCATCACCATGAAGAAAAAAATGTTCCAGGTAGCCTTTTGTTCCAAGCAAGATGAAAGACATGAATAGCAGACCTGGGCTCAACCTCCAGCTTAGAGCCCAGCCTAGGTCAGCCAACCTCCAGCTGACCTACAAATGTATAAATGAAAAAAAAAATTGTTTTAAGCCAGTGAGTCTGGGGGTGGTTTTTTATGCAGCATTATTGCAGTAATAGTTGACCATTATATATATTCAGAGCCTTTCCCACTTCAAGAATATGTGTACTGTATGTTAAGAACCTCTGGTCTAGAATATTTTAAAGAGAAAATTCCAAAGATAAAAAAAAACTATTTAAACATGCATTATGTATCTGATCCCATATGACAGGTAAATTAAAGAGCAACGTGAAAAACAAAACAATGTGTTTAAATAACAGTTAAAGAGCTCTTTCAATACATACAAAATACAAATTCAAAGTGATAACAAATTCTTGCAACACAGTTTTATGGGCAGTATCTTTTCTTTGTGGTACACACAAGAGTGATGTGTCTTACAATCAGTGGGATCTTAGATGTGATGAAATATCACCTAGAAGATGAGGTAAATGGGGATTGGCTGTGTCTTATCACTTGAGAATTTAGAACACAGATAATGCAGTTCACTAATAATTAAAATTAAATTGTGTATTATGGCTGTTAGTAAAATCTGCACCCATAATGCAGTGGCTTTGTGATCATCATTTCAGGTGGGTTTTCTCATACTTTTCATCTCTAGAGAAGCAAGGTGTCATTACATATGGTTGGGTACCAACATAATGGTCTAGCAAATAAGTGCTATGAGCATGTAGATGATAAGAGATTAATTTAGGCTGTAGTAGTTATGTTAAATATTCATGAACACAGTAAAACCTAAGCTGGAGCATCTTCTCAAGGGGAGAGATGAGAAGACTTGGACGGTTCTGAAGAGGGAAGGGCATTCTAGGCACAGAAATGGTTTATAAGGATCAAAAAGTAGAAATGAGTATGTGGTATTCAGAGAACAGGGAAGAGACCAGTCAAAGCAGAGAAAGTTTGTAAGGGGAAGAAGGAAAAAGAAAAGAGCACACAATTATGTGTGACATAAAATATTGCACACATCATCTACAGATTCCCAGTTGGTATCTTAAATGTTAGGTCAGGTTTACTCAGAACACAGAAATAGCCAGGTACAATCAAAGAGAGGCTGTCTTTGTATTTCCATTCATATTCCTAATTTAAAACCCAGGAGTAACTTCATTTATTTATGAATCATGTCCAAAGGGAAAACAACTCTTTGAGGTTGAAAACCAAAAGCAAAATAAAATTTGCAATGATATTCAAATAAAAATATTGAAAATATAACATGTATGCCACTCAATAGAAAGACATAGGAAAATACATCCAGGAGCAATAAACTTCAAGTTAAATAAATAGCATTAAAGCTTATAACAAAATTATAAGCAAGTAATTCAAGTTCTCTCAAGGGCTTTACATGCTTCAAGGAAAAAATCTTCCAATTATCATAAAAAGCTCTCTCCAGTTTTCACAGTTCATCTATAATTGGCTGATTGCAAATGTAAAATGTATGGCTCAGGTAGTGCTGTATAGTCAGCTGTAACCATAACCTCCTGTGTAATGACAAGCAACTGGAATAGCAATACTATGAGTTAATCTATTTAATTCAGATTGCTTGGCATTTACACTTATACCCCCACTGGAGGGAAAAAACACAAAATATTTGCAGTAAAATGTATATTATTATTAATATTTTATCATACAAAAACAACTCAACAAAAAAGGAATTGGCAGCAGAAATAGAAACAAAATATTTTTTTGACTACAGTGCTAATAAAAGAGTATCATTTTCTTAACTGTATTTCCTATGATTATCATCAATGGAGTACTTGTTGGGAAAAATAAAAACAAACAAAAGAAAATGCTCAGCTCAGAGATTAAAACGAAGAATCCAAGAAAAGGTTTGTGGATGACTATTCAAAGCTTTCATGGGAAAAAAAAGTCTATTTTAAAATTTTATTTCTATAGTGTCATTATACAAAATTGGCAGGGAATAAGATTTCTGGCTACATGTCTGGTTTGCTAAGAGTTAAGCTAAGTGCCAACTTCTCTGCCTAAACATGGGGATAACAGTGGAGGATGATGTTAGGTGGGACAGCCATCTTTTGGAGCAAATTTGAAATTTTGTGCCATGCCCACATCCCTACGGGGCCCAGTGGCCTGGGCTAAGAGGCTCCTTTTCCTCATCAACATATGATTTAGTATATAGGGACTCTTCTCTTTTTTTAATTCATTAACACACCCACCTAAGTACTGATTTCCTACTATGTGTCAACCCCTGCTTGGTCACTTCATTCAAGAAGCTTATGATCTAGTGGAGAAGACAGATAATACAAGCAAAGCAAAGGAAGATCATATCTACCAGGAAGACAGAGATGAGAAAGAGTAGGAGAAAGTCAATATTGTTTTCAAAGAGGAAATGAGTTTTGAGTTAAGTCTTAAAAGATGAGTAGATGTTCTCCAGGTAGACAAGGAGAATAAAGACATTCTAAGCAGAAGACAGAACTTGAATAAAATTTCATAGGAATGACCAGTCATGATATTTTAGGGAAGCTGCAGTCATGCCTAATGACTGCATGAAGCTCAAGACCTTCATTTACCCTTAGAAAAATCCTTTAAAAACTACTCTAAAAAAACAGTATTCTGATTCAAACATAATTTTCTAACAGAGGATAAAGTAAAGCCTTTCAAAATGACTCCAAAATAATAATAATAATAATAATAATAATAATAATAATAGTAATATGACCCAAACACCCTAATCTCTGGTTCTCAGTAATCAGGTTTAACTGTATCCAAGTCATAGTTTTGGAACACTATATGACAGATAAACAGCTTGATCTACTAAACAGCAAGAGAAACAGAAAGATAAAACACCTTCAACCAACTTCAAATACGTCCTGATCCTATGACTTGAAGATCAGAGGCTTTTGATAATCTACCAAATTAAGATTCTGGTTTTGTTTTGGTTTTTTGTTTGTTTGTTTGTTTGTGATGGAGTTTCACTCTTGTTGCACAGGCTGGAGTGCAGTGGTGCGATCTCGGCTCACTGCAACCTCTGCCTCCCAAATTCAAGAGATTTCCCTGCTTCAGCCCCCTGAGTAGCTGGGATTGATTACAGGTGCCCGCCACAAGCCTGGCTAATTTTTTTTTTTTTTTTGTATTTTTAGTAAAGACAGGGTTTCACCATGTTGGCCAGGTTGGTTTTGAACTCCTGGCCTCCAGCAATCCACCTGTCTTAGCCTCCCAAAGTGGTAGGATTACAGGCTTGAGCCACTGCACCTGGCCAAGACTGAAGATTTGACTCCCCTGTATATGAGTGACAGCCCTGAGGTCCTGGAAGGAAAGTGGGAGTGGGGAGAGTATCACTACAGCACTTCTGCTGGGTGACAAAGAGTACTTTCCCATGCTTGTAAAATGTAATTTCAATAATCCCTGTTTCTCATGTGTAGAAATCCAAAGCCTCATAGACCACTGTTAACCTGCAGTTCTCTCTCCTCTTTGAATAGGAAACTGGAGCCATTTCTTCCATCCTTCTCCCAGTAGCCCTAGGGCTAAGGGTAAGTAAATTGTGTATAGTACCTCAGAACAGTACCCGATCTCAGCCCAACGCTACTTTCCAAATCACTCTACAATTCACTAGTAGTTTAGGAGTCTTACTGGCCTAAAAAATATATGGCTACTTCTAGATTCACTCTTCAGTCAGTGTCAGAAAGTGTCAGACTAGATAAAGATCTTTTAAAAGTGTCCAAAGCAATAACATGTTGCTATTTAGGCCTTTGGGAGAAATTTTACCATTCCTGACTTTGTGTCTTTATACCTCACAAATTGATGGATTGTGAGAAAGTGCTAAAAAGCAATTTGAATAAATGGTTGTTGATTACATCCTTCTTATAGTCAAGCTCAGTCCCACAACTAGGACAAAGCTGGGCTACAAGAAGGATATAATCAACAACTATTTATCTAAATTTTTCCATTGGTACAGTAGGTAGACAAAGATGGTCTACTGGACATCAAACTAACTTCCCTTTTTACTCGTGGAAGGCGACTCCAAAAATGATATAGCAAAAATTGCAAGCAGTCCTTTTCAGAAGACCATTTCAGACAAGTAAACCTTTCTTTACCACATTCTTTCTATATGTGAAATTCCTACATTCTCTCAAACAAAGCTCTGTACCTTCTCCAGCCCTCAAATAAATGTATTTCTACAGAGCATGACATACACACTTTTGTCTTTGAGTTAATGTTTTCAATGCACTTGATCTATTTCTTATATCTGTGCTCAGAGTACTATTGTGCTCTCAGACATGAAGTTCCGAGAGGGCAGAGGTTCCTTCCCTGCTATTTCTTAGTATAATTAATGTATCACAACGCAGCATCAACAACTAGGTACTTAATCAATACTTTAATTCTTTGGGATCCGTGTATAAATAGTGTGACCATGTAACTGATCATTCAAATGGGACACTTTTGAAAGTTAATGAAGACATTACTAATACTTATGCTGGGACAAGATACATAAACCAGGACTGCTGTGGGCAAATCAAGGTGTTAGAGTCACCCTTTCGATCCAAAAGAAGGATTCTCCTTTGGAGGCAGCTAGATCTCTTATAATCATGAGTAAGATAGTATTTTGAGTCAGACATTATTTTCAAACAGGAGAGAAAGCAAATACTTTCAAAATGACTTCAAAAGAGTAAAATTGGGTGTTTTCATGCATATATACTGAATTATGTAGGTATTGTAGGCTGGTAGGCACTTCTCTTACACTTAATATTTGATTTGGGGTATATCTATTAGTATGACACCTCATGTTTACTCTGATGGAAGTGGATAAATCGCAATGGGTAAATAGTGAGAAAAAAAACAACAGGCAGTTCTTGCAATAGACATCTATTCAGCTTCCTTTTATGAAAGGCCATCCCTTAGAGCTGTTAGTTCATCAAGCATATTTGCATTTCCAGTATTGTAATTGTTCTTACAAATTTGTGTTTTTGGCCATGCAGCTAATCTTTCATTTGCATTTATCAAAAGAGAAGCTATGAATTAGCTTTTTCAAGAGAAGGGTAACTATTTTTTTAAAAAGAACACACAGAGGTTTGCTATCTATTATTCTAATTTCTTGACATTTATTTTATCTGATTATCCATCAAGTATTCTAGCAGTTGCATGCTTTAAACTCTAGGAAAACTCCCAAATAAAACCTTTGGTTGGAAACTGAATTAGAAAAGATATGTTGGTTTGTTTATTTAACATTAATTGAGAATGATCACTTAAAGTTTTATCTCAGACTAATTTCCGTCTGTTTATTTTGTTTGTTCCCTCCGCTACTGATGCCATAATACTAGACAATAACAGATCATAAGTATTTAACAAAAATAATGGAAAGGAAGTTTAGAGTGTAATTAAAATCATTCGGTTTTGTCACTGGCTCTGTAGATGAAAGGTGATGTCTGGGGTCATTTTTTCTATTATATTATGCCATTCCTTTAAGGTCATTTTAGTAACTAGATACAGATACAGTAGGTCCTTGCCTATTCATACACCTTCCAATCATGCAAGCATGAACATCTTAAATGATCCTTTTTTTTCACTTGACAATTTACAAAGGGGTGAGGAAGGGATGAAGAAGCGCAATATTTTACATCAAATTTTCAAATTAATGTAGGACAAAGGCCCAAAGCTTCCATCAAGGTAAATAAAAAGCAATGCAGAAAATCGTTAACCCTAGCCTTTTGTTTTCCTGATCCTTATTTTAAATAAGGATTAGAAAACTTAGCTATTTTATATTGTTTTAAATTCAATTTAGCTTGGTGTTACTTGCAACTGTGAATATTAATATACCTATACTTACTTGTATCTCATTGGACATACCACATGAGTTGTATGTAGCTCAAAGTAGTTCCAGTAGCATAAAATTAACACCAGTGTCCCCAAACAATTCCTTTTGTTCCACCAGACCTGTACTGGTCTTTCCCAATTTTATTAATTCTATCCCACTATCTTTTACTCACTCCTAAAGATCTGTGCAAGAAGGCACAGAAGTGTACATCCAGTGAGATTCACTACCTAACCCAGTTTCCATGGAGACCAAGTTGAACACTTATTACAAATTTGGGTCTCCTACCTCTTGCAGGATTTCCTTTGTCAACCTCTCCCCCGACCATATCCAATAATGTTCAGATCCAAAGACCAAGAACAGGGGCTTATTTTCAAGGCTTAAGATCAGCCATCCCAGTTAAGTCTTGAGTGGGACCCAATATTCCTTTAAGAAAACGCTAATGAAATGAGAAGGATAAAGTAACATTTATCATTGCATCTCCTGTGTGTTCAATGCCTTTAAATTTTTCCTCACTTTACGAAAGGTTCTCCTTTAAATAGCCAGCAACTCTAGAGCATATAAATAGAATCTGACTTACAAAAGTGATGTCAATGGCACTTTTGGGGGGCAAAGTGATTCTAATATCAAGATCACAGGCACTATAATGCCTGACATTGCTTTACAAGCAACTCTTCATTTTGTATATGCAAGAGTAGATCTGCTGATTTCTGTACAGGTTTTTATTCCTTGTCCCTGTTATTTGAACAATGAAAACATAAGAAGCATCTTGCTAATCTATCATGCATAGCTTTTGTAGTAGACTAATGATGGCCACAATTTTTTTGACACTATTCCCACAGATAGGTGGGGTTCGTGTCCTCTCTCCTTGAATTTTGGCAGACTCTGTGAGCATTTTGAACAGTAGAATATGAAGAAGTGACTCTTTGTCAGATTATAAGCCCAGAAATTCAAAACAATCACAGCTTTCAGTTTCTGTCTCTAGGAACACTGACTGTAAAGGAAATAATTATCATGTAACATCAAAGTCTACCCTTAGACCACCATGCTATGACAAAGACTATGTCAACATGTGGAAAGGCTACATAAAAAGAGAAATGTCCAGCTATCTCTCAGCCATTCCTTCTATTTTAGGCTCCAGGGACATGTGTGAAGAAGCGATCTTGACATCCAGCTCTCTCGAGCCTTCACATGATTCTAGCCCCAGCCATCTGATAATAACTGCATGTGATCATGACAACTGACCAGCTGAGCCTAGTCATCTATATTACCACAGACTTTAAAAGTTATCGTGAAAAGACATAGGCTTTAGGATGGCATGTTATTCAGCAACAAATAACAGCTTCCAATAAAGCAACTACTTTCCTATATTAATCATTGAATATAGGTACTTATTTAGAAGAAAAACTATCACCTCATGAATTTCTTTTTCTCATACTCCCCATACTAACTTATGTCCCTTCCATCATTTGAATTCTTCCTAAAAGGCTTTAAAAATATACCTGAAGCCAGGCCCCAACTTTTTGTTATTCTTCTGCACTTCTACAGCATTTGTATATTATATCTACACATTTCTGTAAGCATATTTACATGTTGTAAATAATAATTTCCAGTCTATTATAAAATGAGATTTTCATGTTGTTTCAAGAAACAAGTATTACATAAAGGAAAGCACATATATCTATTGACCAAATATGACTTTGAACATGGTAGAATATTTTTTCTTTAGTGGTAAACTTGGAACTTTCATAAAAGCAGCATTTTAAAAAATAAACATTTATTGTATCCCTCTTTTCTAGTTCACTTATTTGTGAGTTACTCTAAGCTTCAGTTTAACAGAAGACTTAGGAAAAAGTCCTCAAAAAATTCTCACCACCTTCTGTTGTCTATATTACAAGCTTTCTTGACCATACATCTGCCATTTACCTTCTCATTTCAATATCCTCACATGGGAATAAAAGAGAGCAACCAGTAACTCCTCAGGTTGCATTGTCTCCCTAGTTCTGAAATAGGACAGATACTGTAACTACCTGGTTTCAGCCTCTTAGAGTTTACATTCAGGAAAATAGCCACTTTTCAGTAGATAAGCATTTTTATACACTTTTCCCAGAGTCTATTGAAATCTTATAATAAATTGCCTGCTTGGTACCTGCATTTACCTATATTACAGAGCACAGTATGCAAAACAAGATCAGATTTCTGAAAAGTAGAGCTTAGTTGATGAAAATAATTTTTCTTTGTTCCAGGTATTACAACATTAATTCAATAACATTTCTAAAATGAGACTGTGCCTATATAAGCAGATAAATAATTAGAAAGCATATAAACCGTTACTTCCTAATGAGACTACAACAAAATTCAGTGCAATTTACAAATAAATATGAGAAATAACTACTTCTTCTACTGAATTAAATTCAGCAACATTTTTAAGAAGAGAAATGAAGACTCCCATGTTCGCTAGCAAAGAACATAATTATAAAGAAAGATATATCTCATTTTTTACCTGTTTAAAATATTCTCTGGGTGAATGAAAAATATCTACAAAATTAACCTTTTTACTCTTAATTAATAAAATGCCATCTTAAAATGAGAAGATAATCTTACATTTTTATCTAAATTTTACATAATGAAAAATAGTTTGAGAGCCTAGAATGACCCTGTGTAAAATCTTAGTTTTGCTTAAAAAGATATTAAATTGCTTTTAAAAGGGTGTAGTGCTGTTAAACTATACTATCACATTAATAACATCTTGGTAAAATGTGGTCATTATTGAAACATTTAGGACTCAAAATCAGTCTATGTCACCTAATATTGTAAAACATAAATCATTAATAGCCTATAAAAATCAATCATGGGGCCCAAAACTTGAAGGTGCTTTGAAGGATTGCTTATTTTATTGCACCTTTGATTTGGAAAAACAGAAAGCTATAGTTTCATGACAGAATTTCTAAATTGTAAGATATTATAATCCTATCAAAATGCATTATTTCGAACAGTTTACATAGTAAGAATCACATAGACCAATTTGAATGGTAGCAAATTTTGATTTCTGTGATGTACTTCTTAATTAGTTTCTTCTATGCAAAATGAATGATGAAGCTCTATCCTTGTTTAGGAGAGGGCTCTAAGCAGTAAACTGGGATGATGGAAATGAGTAAGTAAGGATCTGGGGGACAGGCCATCCTCCTGGAAAATAATGGATGTAATAAACTGTCTTACTTGTCCAAATTTTCTACAAGAAAATGTATCCTATGTTCTTATGAAAAGTTAGTGGAAAAATAAATGTTGTCTAATTCCTGGAAAGTTTATGGTATGGTAGAAACACTCCAGAGACTATATGCTCATGGGACTACTGTATGCTTTTTCTCTCAAGAAGTCCTATCCTCTACTAACATCTTGGGGTTTAGGAAGGGTGCCAATCTCTGGCAGGGCTGTCTTACAGAAGCTTCACTCAGTAGTTTGCCATGGATAATTTGACCAGCATACACTGCTAAGGCCATATGTGCCCAATTCTAAGATTTTTCCTTCATAATTTGTTCCAGGCATTCTTTCAAGTGAAGCTTAATAATTGTCAGAGGAGATGACTGGCATATTTGTGACTTACTGCAATTACTTAAAGGAAAAGTAAAGAGTAGCAGAGAAAAAAAATATTGCAAAACAGATTTAGTGTACTCAGCAGGAGAAAATGAGAAGTACTATCATTTGATTACCAAGCAATCAACTCACTCTACACACTCCTGTACTTTTCACATTACCCTAATTAATTGTCAAGTTGGCCATCCTACTCGGCTACCTGAAAATCATTCCTTAGGTGTAACTCAGTCCAGACTTAGTCTGTCTTGATAAGCTCTTTTGTAATTTTGAGTACTTCTCACTCTAAGTCTCCACTTTCCTCCCATCTCACTGAAAAGAACACACCCAAATCATATGACTATGAACCCGAAAATATGAGATCCTGTCCTGAAACCACTCATGATAGCTAACCTCATACCTATTTAGAGGATGAAGTCAATTTGCTACATTTACAAAATGCAACATAATATGCCAGCAGAGACTACAGTGATAATTTGTACCAGACTTGGAGAGCTTGACATATCTGGAAGGAATTGTCTTAGGCAAGAATTTAATGCTGTATATACTATAACAAAGGAAATATAAAGTTTACTTAAAAAAAAAAAAAAAACCCTGAAATAATCCAATAAAGAATCAACATATTACACTAGAAAATGACACTGCTATGTGCCAAACAAGTTGCCATTTGACACAAACATGATGCTTGACTTTCTCATGAATATTGCAAGAAAAGGCACGCACCAAAGTGCTGTCAATTTCATAGAGCAAGGCTATATTTTCTGCATTCTTCTTTTTACTAGTTCTGCTTGGTCTCTTTTACAAATTAATGTGTTTGGTTTTTTTTTTTTTTTTTTTTTTTTTTTTTTTTTTTTTTTTTTTTTTTTTTTTTTTTTTTTTTTTTTTTTTTTTTTTTTTTTTTTTTTTTTTTTTTGCTTTTCTTTTTTGTTTTCGTTTTTAGTTTTGCAATTAAAAACAAAAAGAAAGGTTAGGACTAACGAGAATTTTCACTGATCTGGAGCTATATGCTCTTAGGGCAATGCCCCATTCTAAATTTCAACTAGCAATGGATTGCTACATAATTATTTAGTCATTTACATTAAATATGCACAAATTAATAAAAACAAAAAAATCTAAAGTGAAACCAGAGTCTGATTTACAAAGAATCCCTTTCTTTTCATATGATAAAATATTTTATATAACTTTGTAAATAATTCCTACCATACATCACATCATTGAAAAACATTTATTGACTGTAAGGTTGGCTCAGTTGCAAATCAAGATGAAGTTGATCTTTTTGTATCTTTAATGTCTTCCTCTTCCATATTTTCCTTGATAGTACATTTTTTTTTTTTTTTGCCAATTTCAAGTATCCTGGGCCCTCACATTTTCTAAACTTGCTCCCTTCAAAATTTGTTAATTTTAAAAAAGAAAGCTAATAAAATACACTTATATTAATACCCAGTAATATTTCTTAGAATTATCCTGCCAGAAATATCCACCCTTTAAACAGCAAACAAGAAGCTTCAAGCCAAAATAAGGTATTTCTGAATTTTAAGATTTTAGGCATCAGCAATTCAGTAGGAAAGATATTTGGGAGAACAAAGAGACTTCTCTAAAATTATTTGAAACACTCATAAGTTTAACTATGATTAGCCATCTAAATGTACATAACAGTGTGTTTGGAACCAAATTCCAAAGAGAATTTCACACTATCTGATACCTACCTTTGTGGAAATCACAGCAAAGCTAAAAATAGAGTGGACAAATGCATAAGTGAGGTTGAGCAATATATTTAACATCCCTGTGCCTCAGTTTCTATATCACTGAAATGTGTAGAATAAGAATACAGACCTTATTCAGTTGTTGTGAAGATTAAAACAGATAGTAATACATAAAGTACAGAACACAGTGCCTGCTGGATATAAAGTGCTTGACAAATCACAGTTGTTATTATTTTACTTATATGTAAGAAATCCAGAAAACCATTGAATTGTCACATCAGGGATGGTATAGTATTAGTGGAAAGCCAGATCAAAGGGAAGATCATTACAACCTGTCACAGAATATGGTGAAACTACATTTCTGAATGATCCAATATGCCAGGGTCCATGCTAAAAGGTATCATGGTGCAGAGGCAAGGTACAACACTTCAGTACATGCAGTCTAACCATGTACACAAAGATGTGTGAAATATCAGTAATGGCAGTATAAAGCCACTTGGTAGAGAGATATATGTGGAATGAAAGCCCGAAGAATCTTAGTCCACAAAGTTTTCTATAAGCCATCTCCAACAGTAGCCAATAATGTGCTACTGTGTGGAGGCTTAGGTTTTTACTAAATCTTTCCCAAATTTCTTTGGAGCCTTACTTAATTGTTTTCAGATCTTCCACATGTCTGTTATTTCTCTATGAGCTTGTTTGCCATCTCTCCCAGTAAACAATATTGCTTATTCACAGACGGAATTTACTTTATCTCCTTTACCCCTAGGTATGTCTCAAGAAAAAAAAAAGTGCCCTGGATGTACAGACAACTCAATTGATTCAAGGTTAATGGTTCTACTGCTCACATTTGATGTTTGCATTGCAAATCTGACTCAGAAATTATTCCTAAGTTCATCTTGCATTCTCTTGAATAGTTACATGTGTAAGTTCTACACTAATGCTGATTTTAAATGTTTTTCAAGAAGTGACACACAAACATCTTAACAAAAACGTTATCTCAAGTTAGATGTTAAAAAAAAAAAACCAAAAGAAAGATATACAACAGTGATTTGGTTGTATGTGTGAACCAGTTTTTGTACCTCCACTAGGAAAAATAATAGGAATCTTCTAAACAGAAACTGATGCTATTTTTTCCCCCAATCTTCACCTTGGAACTAGAAAAATATTTTGTTTATATATGTTTTAATAACTGACATCAGCATTAAGAAACATTTTGATTTTGTTAAGTGGGAAAAGAAGAAAAAATAATCTTTGACTTCTTAAATATAAATTCTTCCTACCATGCAAGACCCCAAATAAAAACAAAGGTATGGGGCAAAATTATCATGGTCATGAACATATGGTAACTGTTAAATATAAATTCAAGAGGAGAGATTTCATTAACTGTGTCAGTGATTTTCAAAGCATGGCCCATGTGCTAAATGCCTTCAGAGGGTAAGAGTGGCTTAAGGCAGCACATGTAATTGTTCACATAGTTATGGGGGATCTGACATGTGGCCAGAAGAGCACCAACTTCTCAGGGTCTAAGAATGGCAGAACAGGCCCTTCATTATCAAGCCAAATCAAAAGTAGATGTAGTAGTAGAGGTAGTAGTGGTAGTTTCTCTATTCAGTGATTAAAACAGAAATTATTCAACACACTGAAGAATTATTATTTGTGAGCCGACTTCCACTGTTACCATCCATCCATAACGTAAGCACATATCTTTTGAGTTACTGTATGTAACTTTTATGTACTGTTACAGGACTGTCTAGAGAAAAAAAAAAGCAGTAACAAGACAGATGCAATCCCCATTCTCATAGAGCTTACATTCTAGCAGGGAAGATAGATAATAAACAAAATTAAATAGGTAGATGATGTGGTATGTCTGATGGTGATATGTGCTAAGTAGAAAAATAATGCAAGAAAAGAGGAAAATATGTACTTCTAGAATGTGACTGTGTGGGGGGAAGACAGGAGAAACAATTTTGAATAACATAGCTCAAGTGTCTCTGAGAACTTGATCTTTGAGCAAAGACTTAAAAGAATACAGTGAGCAATGAATGCATATATCTGTGGGAGGAAAAGAGTTCCAGAACAATAATAATATAAGTCAGGCACTATGGGGAATGGAAGAAAAGTGGAAGATACAGATCTTGTCCTAGAGGAACTTACTCTCGACTGGATAGAACAACAACATATACGACTAAACACTCCCACAGCACCCTGTGCTTACTTCTTGGTGCTTTTCACATATTTTTTTCACATTGTATTATAATTATCCAATTACTTCTCTATTTTCTTCCACTAGACTGTGAGCATCCTGAGGTAGGCGCTATATCCATTTTTTGTATCCTCAGTGTTAAGTATAATACCTGACAGAATAGATACTCAATAAACTAATAAGCATGAGTCAATTTAAGGAACAATACTGAAGACCATAGAATTGTAATGCCTCCAAGTCATAAATTTCCCTAGAAGTTCATATGAGGAAACAAAAATAAGTTAAGGGTGAAATTGCCAGGGCAGGCTTCATGATGAAAAATGTACTTCAGTTTGGTGCTGAGTATTGGTAAACATGATGATGAGAGAAGTAATTTTCTCCTTCAGCATCACAAAGTTAGAAAACTTCTCCCTTTATAATAAGCTAGGAAGATCTCAGAATATCCCATTTTTCAGATGTAACAGGGAGTGAAGTTAAATTCACCATAGAAAATTATCTTTAAACTTGAAGAATAGAGCCTCCCATAAGTATACCCAACTAGGATTCAGATTTCCTAAATTTCTTTAGCACTAAAGTTGCTGGCTAATCACTCCTTCCAGGAACCAGTATCTGCCTACTTCAGTTCTGTGAAATCAGTAAGGCTCGAGAAAACTAGTGACAAACTTTATCCGCAAATTTTAAATGACAGAATCTTGGTTAAACGAATCTACATTCCTTAGTGCTCTAAAACATTAGGAAAAAGCCTTGTCAAGTGCCTTTCTAGTATCATCATCATTTTATCTGGTTATTATCTGGTCAGTGTGCAGATTTATATTCCAGCCCCCTCTATGCTTTAATGTAAAAATTCTTCCTGCCAATTTTGCCGATTTCTATTTACCAGCCATTGATTTTTCTAGTGCATTTCTAAATGGAGCTTGAAATTAACATGGCTTTTCTTTTTATTCACTTTCCTGTATCCTTGCAGCATCAATAATCAGTCTGAGAAGTAAACCCGATTTGTGGGTAGAAGATGAGCATTGCCATTGGAGCTAACCTATTCTGGCACTCATAGCAAGGTGAGTGAATATCATATTTCCCTGGTGAAGAAAGAAAAACACGTTCCACCCCATCTACCCTGCCCATGATCCTATCTATGCACATCCTAAGTTTCAGAGAGCGAGAGATAGGAAGACAGAAAGACAAAAAGAATCAAATTATACTTTAGAGGTCTGCAAATAGCAAGATAAAGATTGGGAAAGAACTTTGACGTGGAAGCGGAATTGGGGAAATTACATTAATGTCTGTATATCTGGATCCAGCTAATTTGAAAGTGATATAATGACGATAATCCTTATCATATGAGTGTTGAAATTAACATGGCTATTTACTTTCCTGTATCCTGGAAGCATCAAAAATCAGTCCAAGACGTGGGCCTTATTTGTGGGTAGAAGACAAGTTTTGCCACTAGAACTAATGTATTCTGACATTCATAGCAAGGTTAGTGAATATCAGATTATGATAATCCTTATCATGTCAATAAAGAATTGTTAAGAACCTACAGAATTAAAAGGAAAAATGATTAATACATAATGATTTTCAAGCTTCAATATACATTGCAGAATAACTTATTTGCTAATATCAAATATTTTCTATTTCTCAAATCAAATTTTGCATCCTTTGTTCAAAATATTCACTGACCCTTCCTACAGGAGGCTTAATATATTTCTACCTCATTTTCATCATGTCTAGATATGTGACTTGCCTTGACCAATGCAACATGAGTGGAAGTGATATGTGCTGCCTCCCAGAACTTTTAAGAGCCATGGGGTGATTTACCACCTTGTTCTTCCTCCTCTGAATTGAAAATGTCAAAGTCCCAGATAGAGGCTTCCCCTTTAGCCTGGGTCCCAAAGAAACATGGAGCAGAGCTGCAGTCAACCTCCAGAAAACTCCTAACATAATTGAGAAATCAACCTTTTATTGGTAAGCTGGTGAGATGTTGGGGTTATTATCTCAATATAACTTCACCAAAGCTAATACAACTTGTATGAGGCAAAATGGTATATACGCTTGCAGATCACAATGGACTGAATGTTTGTGTCCCTCAAAAATTCATATGTTGAAATTCTAACCCCAATGTGACAGTATTTTCTGGTGGGACTTTTTGGAGGTAACTAGGTGATGATTGTGGAGCCTTCAGAAATGGGATAAATGCCACTGTATCAATAATAGGGACTCCACAGAGCTCTCTTGCACTTTTCTGCAACCAAGAAGAGAGCCCTAACGAGAACCCAACTATGCTGGTACCCTGATCTTGAATAAGGTATGCTTAGAGTCCAGGTCCTTCACATGTTGTGAAGCTTCAATTATTATCCACCACTTTAGCTATTGTTTTCTTCTTCATTTACAACATCTGGAGATACCCCTTTCATACTTTCAGGCTTGTCTATGTATGTTAAAATTTATTTTCTTCAGCATTTTATACATGTGTAGTGGTATAATATTTCCCTTCTGCTTTGTCCACCATCTTCACCAGAATTTATACATAACACTAAACTATACAAGGCTTCTCAGCAACAGATACAATTTAATAATAAATCTGAATGCCTACCATGAGTCCTTCAGGATGCTGGGCACTGTGGAGAATAAGACAAAACCATGATCTCTGCACTTAAGAAATTTATAATTTAATTGAGATTATAAATTTAATCTCCACTTTTAAAATAACTTAATAAAAGTATACAAAAGTGTTCCTTCAAGATGCTGATTGTCATAAATGTTCAGGAATTTCTGATGTATAATGGAGATTAACTAGGAGAGAAGGAATCATCCATATCAATATTTTGTTAATATGGAAGATGTCTCAGTTTGCATTCTAATCCCCTTTATGTATCATATTTGGAATCCTTCCAAGGTCTTCCTGTCCTCTTACCCAGGGGATTTTAGAATTAGGCACATTATATTACTACAAGGTATGAAAAGAATTCAGAAAAAAAAAAACAGAAGGACTATAATCACTTAGAATTTTAAAACAATGGAAAGATAATTCAGAGCCCATGTTAAGGAAAAAAATCATATCAGTGTTGAAAGGACCTTAAACATCAACAAAATAGTTCCTTTATTGTATAAATGAACAAATTAAGGACCAGACAGATTCAATGGCAGCACCTTGTTCTATATTTTCACTCTGGTGTCCCAGATTTGTATTATCGTGTGACAGTAGAGAAATATGTCATTTGGAACAATGGAACGGCTTTCTGCAGGTTTCTTTCTACATTTTAAAACAGTTGTAAAGGAAACTTTATTTTAAAAAATTTCCTTTAGTAGACAACTTGAAATATAAAATATTTCTAAGAAAACTGACTTTTTGACTAATTAGTCTAATTTGGTGAAATTTATATGAATAGAAACATACTTTGCCGGGAGATCTTTTCATGCTTTGAAATTTTAAAAAATCATGTTTATTTCCATTGTGAACATTTAAGAACTTATATTAGTAGTTATTTGAGTTTTTCTTTTTTTTTT